>KZ538432.1:58378-70839 GCA_000934665.2 Catajapyx aquilonaris
GAAAACCATGCAGAAAACCACGGTTAGGATCGCCGGCCCCGGGAATCGAACCCAGGACCTCCCGATTAGCGGTCTGTCTCCTTAACCCCTACACCAACCTGCTTCGGTACAATGGCGAAAATGTTGCAACAGCAACAAAAGCTCTATATGGCGAATGCGTTAGTTATATTTTCTTTGTTTATTTATTTATTAGATTATTATATACAATGGACCTACGTGTAAGCATTATTTCTCCCTTCTTTTACCACTTCTGGGCTGACATTTCACAATATTTGGATATTGACTGCTCAGACAAAGGGGCAATTGTGGGAGCTGCCATAGGGTAGGTCAGACACTATGAAATAATCGTCATGAAACAAATCAGCAGTCACAAGAACAGGGTGTAATTTACATTTCTAGAAATTTATTGTGGATGAAAATTAAACATTACATCCTGAGAGCTTCTCACTGCCCTAGTGAACATGTTTCGCCTCGTGTTCGTAGCCTACCATGTTAGATGCGAAGCAGACCCGTGCCATTTGGTCATTTGGGGTCTATCTGCATGCATGAGCTCGGCCAAAGAGCAAGCTTCCCTCCTCCTGCCTCTAACCTTTGCGACTATGCATGCGAGAAAGCTGTTAGGGTCGCAGATGGACTCTGTCCGAACACTTTCCTTACCCTTCCCATGCCCGCAACTGCACATTATCACACACATCCTTCCCTCAAATATTCAGCCCGTTTGCATTTTACGCTCCTGTAAGTCCATCAACCTACTGGACGTAAATGGCCTAGTCATTAAGTTATTTCCAGCAGTGCCACCTCAAGTCCCAGAAAAAGAGATAGGAAAAATGGCGCATGTGTGGAAGATCGGGCCATAAGATATTCATGTCGTCCTGTAGCACACTGGCAGGGCAGCATGTCTGCTGTGGACTGTCCCCATCCTCCACCACCACCATCCCCTCCCTAAATCCCTCTAGCGCCCCCAACTCTGGTGCACATGAAATCTGCTGAGGCTACGCCACATTGATTTCTTTATGAGCCTCGGAACCATTTTTTGAGCCTGGCTTGTTTGCACATATATGCTACTGGCTAATTTCGTCGCGCACACATGATACTTTGAACACTGCGGGCTGGAAAGTCTACATTTGCCATTTTTTTATGATAATAAGATTTTATTACCTAGGGCAATCACTGCAGGCCGGACAAATTTTTGTTCTGTTCATAATACCGCCGGAAACAGGCGACTAGTACTGCATCATGGCTATATACAGGGGAATCTATGAATTACTATGATCCATGCGTGTCCAGGAATATGTCCAGTCCACCCTACAGTACAATACAACCTCTCCACGTTTAAAGTTGGACGGTATAGCTTCGAGGGATTGTGTGGTTGGAGGTATAGGGAGGGATGTGTGTGGAAGCTTACAGGTTTTGGCCGCTTTCTAGGGATTTATAGGGAAAACGGAGTTGATCAGAAGATAAGACTGCGGGATGTTTCCTATCCTAAATGTGGCCGGGAAAATATTTCCTGGTGTCCTCCTCCCTAAATGTAAATATCACAGGCCAGGTGACGCCAATTGCTTATTTTATGAAAAGGATTTCTTATCATTTTGCGAATGCCAGATTCGCAGAAATAAAGGATGTGTGGCACATTTATAATTCCATGCAGAATCATTAAGAAGTCCTGACCGGCCAAGGAGTCAATCATTAAGAAGTCCTGACCGGCCAAGGAGTCAATCAGAAGTCCTGACCGGCCAAGGAGTCAATCATTAAGAAGTCCTGACCGGCCAAGGAGTCAATCAGAAGTCCTGACCGGCCAAGGAGTCAAATGTAATTTAAATACTACAGTACATAATTAATATCAGGCAGCCATACCAGACAATATACCAAATGTGGGCTCTGCTGTGAAGTGATCGATTGGAAATTTTTTGCAAAATATTAACTATTTTAATATAATTTAGCATGGATTAAACACCGCATTTGGTTGTTATTTATCTTCACGGCGTTAGTAGTCCTGCGGTGACAGAAGTATAGTGTTGTACTGTACTGTACAGTACGTTAACCTGGAGGGATATTCTGCAGACCTTAAATAACACTATTGAAGAGGTGACAAATAATATCTAGCAATATTATGCATTAATTCATCAAAACTAGTTAGAGTATACGTTTCCTGCAGCATTTTCTAGAAACTATTTTTGAGCTTTTTTGAAAATGTAATGTAGGGAATTATAAAACGCTTTAATTTTTGGTCCATTGTTTTGTCCGTATAAGCAACGAGGTGACAAAAAAATCTCGCAAAATATTGCACGGATTTCATCAGGCAAAGTCTGTTACACACCTTGGCACATTTCCACGGTACTGTTAGTTTTAGTTTTGAAATCCAATTTTACATCACATTATCGTCAGAAACTGTTATTTTTTATTTTTTTTACAAAATTAGGGGTTTACATCACATTATCGTCAGTTAAAGAGGACCTTCCCATATATGGCCCGTCCCGCTGATTTAACAGTATCAGGAACATTAAATTATTCGTATAGTAGCAACAGAATTGGCTGTAAATGTCTCACTTGGAAGAAATACACTTGCGAAATCCATATACTACGAGAAAATACTTCTGTATGGATTAGTCCATGGGTTACTCTTCATCTGATAGCTTCTGTCATAAAATATAAATCTTGACTCCCTTGATGATCAAAGTTTGGTTCATCGATAAAAATGCTTTGACGTTCGGTGCATTTTGTTCCCTTTCTCCCTTCAACTATACCTTTCATATGTGTGTGTGTTTTTCGTAGGCACTATATAATTACAGGTTCTTTCATAAGGTAGGGGACACCATTTTAAATCTGTCTCTCACCCAGGAATTCCACTGATTGGAGGGTGCGCTATATTGAGTCTGAAAATGTCTGTAATAAAAACAAAAACGTATAGCATTGCTCTGTGTGCCAGATGCCGGATTAAATACCTGTCCTGCAGCAACCATCCATGTCAGCAACTATTGGAATTCATGATGCGATTTTTTATGTAACCAATAATACTAAGAAGTCAATCCGGCGGATTTGATTAATACTGTGTCATACCAGATTTCATATGCAATATCTTAATTCTTTAATTTAAAGATGAAGTGATGCCCAAATTAATGATCATTATTACCCGGAAGTGATGCAATAGAATACATGACAATGTGTATACCATTACCGTGACTATAGAATATAAACTCACCTATAACGGTGAGGTGCTTGATATGGGCATATCGCCTTTAATTCAGAAGCAGAATCGCACTACAAATTAAGTCAAACTATTGTGAATTATTTTGTTATATGCCTTGTGTCATCTGCCCAAGTTGACGATCCGAAGATGGTAGAGGGAGTTTATGGATTAGTTATACCCACTCTGCTTTCTAATTCCACTCCAGACTCCAGACTCGAAACGAGGTTTGGGTCTTCCTTTACTTTTAAAAAAAGCCGCCGACTTCGTTTATATCGCCAGGGGCGATTAATCCATCAACCCACCTTCACACCAGCATCATCAACTTGGGCAGAGGAACACCCTGTATATTGCAAAATGTTTAATGAAAACCCCTCTGAAACTAGCAAATTAAACATGATATTGCCTCATTACAAAAACAAATCAAATCAATAATAGAATCCTTTGTCTGATATAAATGTTGTTTGTGAATGCGCAACACTGTGTATTGTATTTGTACACTAAACCCGACAAAAATTTAGTTTCACTCAGTGCTTTTTCGCATCCAACTTGCCACTGTTGAGCGGTCCCGCTGATTAGTCGCCTGACCACGCACAAATCAGGGTGACACTGAACCACTCAAAAAAATAATTCGGTTAGTAGCCAGTAATGCTGTGCCCTACACGTTCACAGACACCGTGGGACAGGCTCAACAGTGCTATAGCATAGCATGACATTGCAAAGGCAATCCTGGTCAAACGTGCTATCTGGTGCTATCTGTTTCAAAAGCAAGAAAGGTAACTCCCACCAGGTATGATGCACAGGTGAACAATCCTATCTGACGCCATTGTACTATCAGTCCAACAAGAATTGTCGCAGCGGCAGCGCACGAACTACAATCTACGAGCACAGGTATACGAGAGACTGTAGTTCGTGCGCTGCCGCTTGCGACAATTCTTGTTGGACACCAGGTACAGGGTGATCCGAAATACTTGTCTACTAATTGATTTGCACTATGCTGCTTATTTTTAGCATAGTTTCTTTTAATAGGTATTAGCTACCAATATTCTTCTTAAAACCTGCAATTAGGAAATAAACAAGTCTATGTTTAGCTGGATTTTCCAGTGTCTTAACCAACTGAATAGCAATTTATAACAGTTACACGAGAGTTTCGTGAACACCTGGGAATTTCTATCTTGTTGTACTGTCAGGCATCACCCTCCCATGCCGTCGGGGTAAGAGCATTCACTTATTTATTCACTTATCGCTCTGACCTATAACGCCCAAGGGTCGTTCCAGGCAGGAACATGCACCGCACATGTATCAGCTTCGTATGAATAAAATCGGACGGGACAAATCCGGGTCCAATTGTGCCGGTTGGAATAGACGCGCCCCAAGGGCCCTCATAAATCCGGCCGTAATATGACCCAAGCTAGCAGCCAGTCTCAAATATAACGCCACCTGGTTTGGCTCGTAAAAGGGATAAGTAAGTGTAAGGCTCATTCGCCCAGCTCCAGATAGCCACCCGAACATAGCCCCACATGGCCTCCTTTGTTCTCAATTGGTATTAAGCTGCCGAGGAGGGAGTCGTTTAGGCGGCCATAATTAACGCTGTTCCCGTTAATAACAACGTTAAGGACTTGGAATTTTCACCGTGTCCAGCTGTTTATAATGAGAGTGATGACCACTACTGTTTGCACCAGTGGACTATTGCAGTTGATTACCTGCGGAAAGGGGGAGGAAAAAAGACTGGGTGGCGAATTAATTCCAGCGTGGATATATTGCATTTCTGCACATGTCATTCCAAAAGGCTGCATATGCCTCATGTGACATGTGCTATTAATGCCCTTCATGGGCACGCTATGTGATATTGTTCGGCGACTGGAAAATAACCACATTTGCCATTTTTCTGCCAGAGAAATTGTGAGGATGTTTTTTTTTATCACGGTCGACCGCCGGATGTTACCCATCAAATTGCTAATTACGACTTGAATAGCTGCAAAACACGTAAGCCTATATAACGTCCATTTAAAACAAGCACATTGTCCCGCGTATGCGGACTGGACATTTTCTGCCAGTTATGGTGACTAAAAAAATTAATAGTGGAACACTTCCAATTTGTCATCAAAAATTATCAGCTTCTGTATATGTGAATTTTTGGTTGAATTTGGTTATACAGGGAGGTGTTCCAAATTCGTGGGTCGTTTTTAAATAACTGATATCGCCCGATAATAATTATTTTTGTACCTTTTTGTGCCCCTAATCAGTGTCCCCATTCTATAGCAACTGCTATATTCGACACCCTGGGAGTAATTGAACACCTGGTTAGGTGCACTAATAACTACTATGGGTCGATATCAGTTATAAAAAAACACCAATTTGGAGGACACCCTGTATAATAAGTTGAGCGAATTACTTGAGACATTCTGTACTGTATCAAGCTGAAAACTCTTCATCCAATCATTTAAAAATATTCCTGTCGTCCCAGCCAGCTATATGATGTTGAAACTAAGTTCCCAATGTACTTTCCCAATCCCTGCAGTCTGCAGAACTTGATTGTGACAAAACCTCTCTTCTCAACCTCATCTACGTTACCATAAAATGACAAATTGTCACCAGCCGTCTTTTCCACTATATAATCCACTAAAGGAACAGGTGCTCCGTTTTTCTGCCATCTAACTATATATACCCTCGAGCCTCGACAGGTGAAACTAATCGACCCGGACATGCCTGGTAGCCCAAAAATCCCAGCAAAAAACCAGTCCCATCGATAAGTAACGTCTGCTCGTAGCCTACCACACCCCAGCAGAACAGTGGTGTCCGTTGCACTTTGCGCCAACGACTGACATCCACGTAGCAGACGGCATGCCGAATATTTGCCCGGATGAAAGGCGGTACGACGACATGCAAAACACACATACTGCTTGTGTTTGCGAGTGCCGGAGGAGGAGGTAGATGGAACCAAGGCAGCCGAGCAGAATTGCTTCTGAACTGGCTGGGGTCGCACAAGTGCGTCCTGGCGTGAGGGAACCCGCCGCGATAGACTAATCCCAGCTTCAAATGCCTGTGCCTGATTAACCCCGGAATTTGTGTAATTGTGAAATGAAGGAGCCCGGAAGCCGACAGACAGCTTCTGGCTCTGCTCCCGAAACAACAGCGGCACCCCTGCTAGGATTACAACTTGCGGGGGGTGGAGAGCTAGCGGAGTTACTCAAATTCTTTTATATCATTCTAGGAATGAGAAAACTGTTCCAGACTACAAATGGAAGCAGAAATACTAATATCCTTTTCAGACTTTCTCGTCGAAAAATGTATTATAGAACGGCTATGTCCGTCCGTCCGTCTGTGAGCCTAAACCGCAGGAGAGAGCGACAAATGGTTTTCGGATTCGGATTCAGCGGATCCCAAATAGGTTTATGGTCAACTTTCGGTGACCGGTCACTTCCAGTTTTCCGGGTTCACTCTATCCGACAAGGCCAAGTCTACACTATATGAATTAATTTTCTTGGATTTCTTGGGCACGTGTAAGACGTATGTGAAGTTGGCTCACCACCTACGACAGATGCGCAAGAAAAGTAGTGACCCGGAAGGGAGGGGGCATGACCCCGATGACCCAAGTCAATTTGACCTTTGACCCCTCATACAACCCGAGATATCGAGGGTCAAAGATTGGTGAGCCAACTTCACGCTGGCTCACCACCTACGACAAATGCGCAAGAAACGTCGTGACCTGGAAGGGGGGGGGCATGACTCCAGTCAATTTGACCTTTGACCCCTCATAAAACCCGAGATATTGAGGGTCAAAGTATGGACGTGTGTGAAGTTGGCTCACCAATCTTTGACCCTCGATATCTCGGGTTGTATGAGGGGTCAAAGGTCAAACTGACTTGGGTCATCGGGGTCATGCCCCCCCCCCCCCCTTCCGGGCAGTTACTCTTGCAACGTAACTTTCCGAGGCTGCGAGTATTAGATTCCGCGGGCCCATGCTTTTTAGCTCCTCGTCCGGCACACAGTATATCTCACAGTAGCCTATAGTGACAGTATATGGTACTGTCAGAATAATTTTTCGTCAGAAGCAGTCAGTGGCAATTTTATGGCACGGTTATCGGGTGTTTGGTCCAGCAGTATGAGTGTGGAACTAATGACTCATTGGCTTTAGGGGGTTTGCTTGAAAAACGTTCCATTCCCAATAATTGTTGCAGCTCCGGGGGTAAGTTCGAGTTGCCACGAGCCAAAAATTTTCCCGCAATTGACTGCTTTTAACGTCACCAGTTAGTTCTGTAAATTGAGCAATTCAAAATTTTGTTATGCATATCGGAATTTTCAAATAGGTAAGACAAAAAATACCGATGTCGCAGATCAACAGAAAAGCTCCAGCATCAATAAACAATAAATTCCAGCCACCCAAGCCATGGGGAAGAAACACGCGTCTTTCCGAACAGCAGTGTCACGTTCTTTTAAATGCCATATTTTGTTTTTTTGTTTTTTAATGTATATTATTTATATTACCCCATTGGGGGAATCGGCGCTCCATTAGGGGGGAGGAATACCACCATTTTACCTCTCGATTTTTCTGAAATTTCTTCACAGATGGATGGGGCCACATAGGGAAGGAAGGAAGCGGCTGTGGGCTTATTGTAGGAAGCGACCCTGGAATTTATCCTGGGAAACCACAGAAAACCACCGTCAGGATCGCCGGCCCCGGGAATCGAACCCAGGACCTCCCGATTATCAGTCGGACACCACTACACCAACCTGCTTCTGTATATTTTGTATTTGATAATAGTGTTATCTCTTGCAGATCTCATCATCAAAATGCAAACAGGTATGTGGTAAGAATGGAAAGGTTTTGAGTGTGTAATATCAATTCATCATTCTGCTAAAACGGACTTGCATTGAGCTGTCTTCTCATTTACTTAAACTGGAGTCGTTGCTGTCAAAAAGTATTCCACTGCTTATGAATTGTGGGTAAATCGACCAGGTTCCGCCCCACTGTCTCAACCCCCATGGCTACCCTGTGACAACGGAACTTGACAAAAATACAGCCCCATGTTGAGAGGGAAAAATGTGAATAATCCCTGATGGAAGAGGGTTACAAAGAAAGGGTGCGTTGATCCGCGTCCGATGCCGACAAAAGCCAGTAGTGGAAGGCAGTTGGGCGCAGGACGGGCCGCCCATCACATGTGAATATGTTAATTATAGTGGAGGCCAGCAGTGATGAATGGACGCTGACACCATAATGAATTGGGCTCCATTTGAAACGCGGTCTGGGCCTCTCTTTTTTTGGGAGCCGATGTGGGGGTGGGGATGGGGATGATTGCCTCAACCTGCTTTCTCTGCCAGCCACTCTAGGTCAAAAGCCTCAGCTCAACGACGGACAGAGTATCAAGCAGGCTGGAACTACAGGGTGGACCGTAGACTGGATGCCAACGAGTCAGTCATAATAACTCGATTGCAAAAATAGCAACATTTGTATCCACCAGCGATACGTCAATTGACAGTTGAATATATACCAGTTTATTTATTTATTTATTTATTTATTTATTTATTTATTTATTACCCCGTGCCACCCTTTTCAAGGTATTTGGGGGGGCTCCACTCCCATACATATAACATCTATTTACAGGACGGGGGGGGGGGGGGAGAAAAAACTAATATTAACCCTGTAATGCCACTAATCTAAGTAATGCCCACTGGGTCATATCTGGCACACCATTTAGTGCAATTTTTGCAACTTTTGCAATTTTTATATTTTCTGTAAGTGTGCCAATTGCACTAAATGGTGTGCCAGATATGACCCAAGGGGCATTACAGGGTTAAATGCACAAGTAAATAATAAATCGCTCAATATATACCAGTTATCAACATCCAGCACTCTCATATGTTTACCTACTAATACTTTTACATCTGCAAATTGGAGGGTTGTGTTTTAAAACAACAGCGATAATCAGGATGGTTGTTAATATAGCAACAGCGGTAAATTATTTAACTCCATGCCATAGGCCAACTAATGAAACGTACACTTGTCCAAAGTAGTAGTTATAGGATAATATCTTGTTAATGTGCAACATTTTTTACTCTCCAAAAAAACCCAATAAATTAATCCACTGGTTTGTTAAATGGGGAATACCCGAATCTCTTTAAATTCATAGCCAAGCAATTTGCAAGGGTATATTCACCAGACCAATGACTGCATGTTCGCAACACTTATTTGCATTCATGAAATGCATTATTCCCAGCAGACTGCCGGAACTATTACATATTTCATTATCGAGTAGATTGATTTTGGCCATAGCATGCCGAGGGACTGACCGAAAATGAAAGCGACTCGTTGGAGTATTAAAAGAAATCAAGTCACACAATCGCACAATGAAACACTGAGCGTGAACTCCAACAAGGTCCTCGAGGTTTTTTTCTTCTTCTTCTTTCCCTCCCTCAAGAGGTCCACATTTGGCTGGGACGGCTTTTTCCAGTCTTTTGCAGAGCTCTTCCTTGGGATCTTACAAGTAGGGAATGGCTGAATGTCAGTAGCGAAGAAGCAGCCAATCTTTCTATAGGGACTGGACGAGATGAGATGGAACCTGCTTCAATCGCAGTCGCAGGGTCCTTTTCCCCTTAAAAACCCAGGATCGTCGCTCGTCCTCGATTCGCACTGCCTAACCTCGCCTAGAAATGGAAAAATCTGCATCGCCAGAGCCTGCTTGACAACACCTTTTTTTTTGTAGCTATGTAGCGCTATTTTTTCCTATAGACCTAGAATTTGCATAGTTGTGATTATTATTTTTTGTTTCATGTTAGAATATTGTTATTCAGATAGTCTACTGTTATGTAATTTTTGTGTTTACTATGTATTGAGTAGGTACTGAATAATTATGTATCATGATTGTATGTATTGAGTAGGTAGGCTACTGAATAATTATGTACCATGATTGTATGTATTGAGTAAGGTACTGAATAATTATGTACCATGATTGTATGTATTGAGTAAGGTACTGAATAATTATGTATGATACCATGATTGTATGTATTTAGTATACGTACCATGATTGTATGTATTGAGTATACGTATACCATGATTGTATATTGAGTATACGCACCATGATTGTAAGTTATTGAGTATACGTACCGTGATTGTATGTATTGAGTATACGTACTGAGTATGTAGTAAAGAGCCTTTAAGGCCCATCATGAAGCACCACATACAGTATAAGGAATAAATTTGTTGACCCTACAATGTAATGCTTACATTTTTTCCCATGCGCATCACGAACTAGCCATAATTGAAATTTCAGTAGCCTCAAGACGCAATTCAACAAAGCCTCATGACGCAGCACCAGAAAGAAAAAAAAATGCAAGAAAGCCACAAGGGAGAGAATTTCTTCCTCGGGATTACGGAACGGAAGCACAAGGGGGGAAAAAACTAATTTTCTTTTCCCTGGTTTGATTCTGAAGACGACAGGATGGAAGAGCACCGGAGCGAAAGGCACCAGCTATGGGAGGAGGTTGCGAGGGCAGGAGATGGCGGAGAGGGCAGGGGTGGGTGAGTGGTTCAGAGAGGAGGTGGGGAGGGGGGGGGGGGTTACAACTAATGAAAGTCGCTCATGATTTATGAAGAAGAGGTAGTCTTGGAGGGTTTGGTGGGTGGGGTAGGTGGCTTTTGTGGCTTCTTATCAGGTTTGCCTGGGGATCATCCTGCAGGAAATTGCACTCATCAGACCTCACATGGCCAACCCGTTACTGAAAGCATGCTTACAAGTAGCCGGGAAGAATGGGAGAAAAGGATCATTATTGGTTAATGTAAGTATATCTGGAGGGTGAGCTTGGTTTTGAACAAATACGTAAGTAATTAGCTCAGTTTTTATACAGAGCTGCCTTAGCACAAGGCAGGTTGAGATAATATTCATTCTTATGTATAGAGGCAGGGGGACATTAACAATTTGGCATATTGTAGCTCGAATAAAAGTAGTCCCTTTAAACTTTTTTTTTTCTGGGCTTGAATGTCAGCTTCAACCGCTAGGAAAGCGTGCACAGAAGCATGAAATTGTGCAAGTGCAAATGCACAGAAATATACGAGCTGTATCATAAAAACCATGTGGTGTCTGTCAGTGTGTCACGAGTTTTAGTCCAACTCTCCGAAGAGAGAGAAGGCTGGACGTTTGTATACAGTACGCACTCATTGCATGAATGATGTATATGTGCAACTAATTGTGGAAAACCATAAAAGGGAAAGCAGGAGTGATAGTGAGGGAAAGGAACACCGTAGTATTTCCCCTCATCTATCGTTAAGAATTATTAGGAGGGAGAAGGTGGTGGTGGTGGTGGTGGTGATAACGACAAAGCCAGGTCTGAACCAGTTCCGAGTTTTGCTGAAGCAATTCGTGAGTTAGAGTCCATCGGAGCGTTTTTGTAAGCTCGCGACTTCACCGAAAATTTCCAACCAAACATATAACAGTGAATAACCAAGCCTTCATTGTTCAGTTTAAGTACAAATGAATATGAATGATTTTTAAAAGGGTTATGCAGATATAGGACTAGGCAGTGGAAAAATAACATCGGTATGCTTGTTGGATGTCGAAAATATAGGCTAGGCAACAAATGTGATTTAAAAAAAAACAACCATTTCATATAAGCCCTTGCGTGTATCATTTCCCCTTATCCATATTTTTTTCCCCCAAGCGTCCCGACAAAACTAATTAATCGAGGTTTCACTGTAATGCCGCGGCGACCGACGTCACCGGTTGGAGTTACTTAGGCGTATTAAGTACGAGTAATATAGACAGTGTCAAGTATAAGATTTTCCGTAATGTACTGTACGAGATACTGTACGTGTGTAATGGTACACTTACTATGCCCTTTAATAACATAATGCCATGTTCAAAATATGCTTAAGTCTTGCTATAGATTTTATTTTGTGAATGCAGTAATCTCACACCGATTAGTCTACAGGGCGCCAAAATAATTCATGTTAAATACCTGCGGTGTCATGATTCATAAACTAAGTCCGAGTGTATATGAATCATGATACCGCAGCCCGTCCGCAGGTTTTTGACTAAAATCAATGACGTTTAATTTCAGGATATCTTAACACACACACACCCACTCTTGTCTTGACTAAGGCGTGGGGACGGACATTGATCACTTTTCACTGCGAGTGTAAACTGATCTAACCTAACCTAACCTAACCTAACCTAACCTAACCTTACCTTACCTAACCTACCCTACCCTAAGTAACCTAGGCTGAGAAAAATGGACTTTTGTGAAAACCTACAAATGAAAATAGTGGGGACATGTCCCCACT
>JYFJ02001741.1:0-70700 GCA_000934665.2 Catajapyx aquilonaris
CGTTTCCGGACACGGGTTCCTATGTCAAAAATTCTTGTCTTGGTCTCCTCTATTATCCCTGAAAGTCTTTGCAGAGTTACAATAAACACCCTGTATATATATATAGATAAATAAAATCATTACTGGCTTAAAGCTAATATTTTGAAGCCGTTACCACCACACAGCTAAAAATTAAGTATGCCCGATTTTCAAATTTTTACATTGCTAGTATTCTATTGCAAATTTGGACAGAATATCAGCTACTTTCCCCAATAAACATATCTTACACTTCTTCATTAAAAATGTAATAAAGCAAACCTCAATGGCCCCAAGGTCTCCTACTAACTGCTTCTGGTATCCATCAACCTGGCAGGCGAGGGAGTTGAGAAGGTAGATGCCTATCCGCTGTACAAATTCCTCTTGGTCCATCTCGGACACTATGTGGAGGAGGATCTTCACCAGCCTCTCATAGTCAAAGAGCTAAAAGAAAACAAAATCAGTCTTTAGAATCCTTCTCGCAAAAACATTTTTGCCAATCCCTCGTGGTATGACCTGACTGCTACATTAACACTTTTAAATTAAGCACGTACGCATCACTGAAAAGTAAGGCAACTACATGAACAAAATGAACAAAAGTAACTGTCATTGACAGAATAAGGTGTTATTGCAGACAATAAGATGAATGCGATCCACTACTCCATGAACATCTCATCTGGTCCAAGTCATGGTGCAATAAATTTTTGAGAAGTGCCTGCCCTGCGATCAAAAAGTACCAAAACCAATCTTCCAATATAAGTAAATAATTAAAAATTATTCAAATAATTAATAATTAAAAATAAATTACTCAAACCAGTGTTTTGATCCCTGTTCCCGTCATCATCTGATTCAGCAGCAAACACACAGAAATTTTTTGATAAGTACCGATTGTAAGAAACAAAATCAAGGAACATTTTTCTAGTAGTTGCTTGTCATCAGCATACTCATATTTCCCCAAACATTTTAATTCATCACCTTACCGATACTTAATTTTGCATGGATTTTTACCACACATTGGCCTCTGTCCAACACATGTTGTATAGAAAGTATGTCAAACTTTCCCAGGCACAATGGTTTATAACAATTGCATACCACCTCAAACAATAGCCCAATACTTTGCACACTGAAATGCTGGATTCACAAGGATAGTGATCATTAACTTACGACATCATGTGGTATCTTGAAGTGACAAAGGGTGAGGCAACCATTCCTCATCATGGTGGTGTCATCCCTGTGAGCATTCATTCCGTTGAGAAGAGTAGTTATAACCTTCTGCTTCACCTTCACATGCAGGTTCTGCTTCTCTTCTCCTTTCACTATGTAAAACAATGATGCACTACCAGAGATTTGTATGTGCTTCTCCCCCAGATGAAGTCCCATTGCTTGTAAGATGATGTCTAGAGCGAGTCGGGAGTCGTGGCAGGTCTCATACCGAAAGATGTGAAAGAGGTCATTCAAAACCTTCTGCAGCACCTCAGGTCGCTCAAGGTAGGCCTGTGCCGCTGTAAGGATCTGCTCCTCGTTGGCATCGCCAGAGATTCTCTTGGCTGGTATGTGGTGACGGTGGGATGCATCGTGAAAAGTTCCGTACAGGCCAAGGAATTCGAGAGGGCTGGAAACCCTGGCACTTAATCCACAAATGTCTGTCTGAGGAGCGTGTGGTTCCTCCTCAGGTATACCGTTTGAATCACATTTCCTCTGCCAGATATCCACTTCAGCCACTCCCCTGCCCGCCAGGTTGGTCCCCGAGATGTCTAGCGAGGACAGCTTTGGTAGACCATCCACCAGCCTTGCCAGTGTCTGGTTTGGAGACTTGTACATTCCATGCTTCTCTTGTACCTGTGAACAAAATAGCTCAGTTACAAACAAAGTCGTTTAGTGGGCTGGGATAACCCATCACAACATGTCACATGGTCAAACCAACGTTCAACCAACTTAAACAAGACCTTACGTACTTTATACTTGACATGAGCACAAATGATTCTCACCTGCGATACATCAAGATGCCTGAGCTCCTTCAGCTGACAAAGGGCATCAATGGCATCCTGTATTCTGGGTACTCCAAATAGAACTAGGAACCTCAAGTTGGGTAGCTCGGTCAGGTAGTGCATGTTACCCAGGCCTGAGCAACCAGACAGGTCGAGGTGCGAGAGACTCTTGAGAGGTGACAGCAATGTTGCAAAATATTCCCCGGTTCCACCTGCCACAAGAGCATCTCGAACTACAAGTCGGCGCAAGTTTGCCGCTCTGAGGACAACTCCTTGGTGTTGGTATGGGGGAGGAATCCACTCCATTTCATCTACGACTTCCTCGTCATCCTCAATCTCCACTTCAACCTCTTCTATCTCTACTTCTTCCACCGGTGTTCCCACAGCCACTTCCTTAGGCATTGTGTCCGGCAAGATTGCAACCCCAGAACCAATGGTAAATGAGAGCAAAGTCTCACTTCGTTCATTAATATCTGTGAGGCATCTCTGTGTCAGGTTTGGACAATGGTGCAATGACAACTCAACTAGTCTGTGCCTTAACAGAACTCTTAAGCCATCATCTGTCACGCTGCTGTTCCTCAGGGTCACCCGCTTCAATCTGGTCGTCACAGGGTCTTTAAAAACACGCAGAAATCCATCTGCAACACAGAAATCCAGTTCTTGGTAGGATTGGAGGAGCTTCTCACATATCTCGCTTGGGAGAGCAACCCCTTCCTTCAGGCGATGCTCCTGGGAGAAAGGGTCCACACAACAAAAAGTCTCCAAATGACGGACACAGTGGCGAGCACAGATGTCCAAAAGAGAGTCGGGGCCGCGGTCATCCCACGCTGATTTTATTGGGATCATTTTTGGGCTTCTGAATTGCAGTCAAAGCTGGGGAAAAAAGGAACGTTGCAGATAAAAACCATTTCTAACAAGCAAATAAATTGCAAATTACATTAACGATTCAGAAAATATGCAGCCGTGCTACCATCAGCGAGCAAAATAACAATTTCCCAAAAAGGTTCATTGCTTACACACACTGCAAAACTGTTATGTTCTGTGCTTACTCTCAACCAAATTGTCGTACTGGTTTTTTTGTGCACTCAAGGTGGTTAGGTACTGTCCAAGCTCTGTTACATCCCATGCCAGTAAAGACTACCTTGCTACCCTTGCAAACTGTTACGACACGCAGCACTTGAAATTTTATTTTAAGCTTCTCAAGGGACCATGGCTATTGCAATATGACGGGCCAGAAGAAAAAGATTGCGTTAAAAAAAGATAATTTTCATACATTGTCTGGAATATATCAAGAAGAAGACTCCCCTTCAAAAACATTACGAAAACAGTAGCAGCCTAAAAATATACAGCCTACTTCATTCCCATTATCAATGAAGTACTTCACAGATATGATTTTAAAAACTGATACCACAAGCTCACATCATGCGATTCAAGTAATCACCGAGACGTATCATAAACAAAGTAAAGAACACAATCCCACAGACTATCAGGGAAGTGGGGTGCACAGAAATCTAGTAGTGTTTACGACTTGATGGTACACAGTAAAAAACATGCAAAAATAAGCGATGCTTCTTTTCACTGATTTTTTCAGATAGTACAAAAAACACTGAAATGCAAATAAATAATGCCTCACAATAGTCATTAGTGCCATCATTACAAAGTAACTGTATGATTGCTGTTGTTGTCTTCATTTACTGCACAACTGTTTTTAATCATGTACACTGTGGTCATTAGCATTTTCAGATAGCAGAGGTTCAAAGAGTAACTAGCACGACATCAGAAGTGTCTGCATTGAATAAACCCCAAATAACATATGCACGAAGCAAGTCCACATAACAGGGAGAAACGCAACAAAAACATTACAATGATAAAATGAATGCAATCCCAGGCCAGCATTTGGCACTCCATTCCATATGCAAATAGAATACTCTCTTCTCCTTTGAACAGAATCTTTCTACACATCTGTTTTAGCCGCATGAAAATGTAATGATATACCGTAAAAGATTAGGGTCGATGTCATTATCAGGTTGACAAGGAAAAGAATCCTTCAGTATGTAAATTCCTTTGTCGCAAATAATAATCAGTGGAGCTATTCACAAAGGACACTTGCACGATTTCAGTGGCATTCATCCTGTCCCTCCATCTCTCATTCACTTTTATCCACTTCCGACGACTTTCTCAAAGTCACGAATCTTTCCAGCAAAAATGAAACTACGTCAGACAGTATTATTTAATCAAGCCATTCTAATTAAATGCTCCGAAATATTTGTCTGCCACTGTTCCTTCCTACTCTACACTTAACAGGCATTGCATGAATTCCAACTTCACAGAATAAGTCCATTGTGTGCAAACTTGAACAAGCTTACACAGGTTGAAGAATGGGTACAAGAATAATCTTGTATGGAATTTTAATGCAAGCCACTAAATGTAACTTGAGGAAGAATGCAAGAAAGACATTTTCCTTGTGCTATAAATAGTCAACTTGACTCCCTGCAAGTGGAAGCAATGAGCCAGTTCATCCCTTGATATTGAACACACGCAGTGTTACATTTTTGGTGTCATTTCTCCCGTGCAGAGTCTGCATCTGCATGTGATATCGCTGCACCACCTGCCAGGCCAAGGTGCAGCTGCAGAACATATCACATTTCCTTCCAAGACAGTTGGGAAGGCAAAATGGCACAGAAGTAACATTCATGTGCACAGACAGACAGATTTATAAAGTAAACTTGAAGTCCATGTTGGTATTTGATGCTAATACTATCAATTGTTACAATTATTATCCAGGGCGCAGTTCAAATGTAGTCAGACTTGCCTCTAATTTACTATGGATCTGATTCCAAAGGCATTATGCAAATTGCTCAGTTCTGCCTATGATTTGCAGTCAGCTATACAGTCATTTCATGGTCACATTTTTTATGACAGCTCCACTAAACAACTGGCTCTTTCTTATTCTTGCTTCACAAGTGCTCCCAACTTTGAACTTTTTGCACTGCACTAAAATTACCCATTCTCAATACACAGCCTCCTTCAAGTTCAACCCCATAATCCAGAGCTAATATTCAAGGCTGCCTTATGCATCATCTCTGCTGCTGAGATGTGGACCACGGTTTATGGCAATAATAATGGCAAGAATGCTCATGTTGCAGGTGATCTGATAATACAAACTTGATAACAAAGGATTGTTTGTAACAACCATGCCTGACCGATGTGTAACCGATTACTGCAAAAATGTTTGCAATTCTGTTGCATTACTGTGCATATAGACCGTGGGATACTACAGTGTCCCATGGACTTCACCCAGACTTCAGGAAATCCAGTCGGACTTGATGAAGTTTTTGTCCGGACTTCATTGGACTTCAGTCTAGGTCAGTCCCCCGCAATTCCCTCTCTTTTCCAGTGCGCTTAGCAAGCCCCCTATCCCTGGATGTGGACCCATGTACCAAATCGCATTCGGGTGGCTGGTGCTGCGGATCCGCAAACTGAATGGCATTTGACGCTTTAGGTAGGTTCAGTGCGGTTCAGAAGTCGTCTGCCTGAATACGATTTGGTACGGGGCTCCACATCCAGGTGTGCGGGACTCCACATCCTGGAATAGGGGGACTACCTGAGCGCACGGCCTTCCCCCATACGGCTAGATAGGGAGTTTGGGGAGGGGGGGGGGGCTGGTCCAGTTGTATGGAGGACTTCCTAAAGGGGTGTTCAGACCTTGGTTGCATACACAGAGAGAATAGGAACCTGGTTGCAGCCCCCGGTTGCAGAAAAGTTGCAGCATTTTTTGGGTTGCTGCAACTTCCTATTCTCTCCGTGTATTTCAGGCTGCAACCAAGTTGCCTCGTCAGAACGCCCCATAAGTGACTAACCCCACAACGTGGACATGTAAGCATAAGTTACCTAAACAGCAGCTTGGCTCTCAGCCACCAGGCAGAACAATTATGATTAGATACTGTACATCCTGGCATTCACACATTCCCCTTAACATATGAAGAGTAGGACAACTGCCAGAGCTGCAGATGGGCCAAGCCATTTGCACAACCGCAGCTGGACCTAGATCACGCTCTGGGTCGACCAACACTTGAAGACCAGCGAGTGCGTCAAGATCATGACATTGCCGCACTCTACTTGTCGGAGCGGCCCAATGTTGCCAACCGAACTGGCCCCTGTTGGCAACACAGAGTGGGCCAGGGCCAGTTCCGTCTGGTGCCCAATAACATGGCATCCGACTGGTTCCGTCCTCCTTCTACCTTATGATGTTGCTGCTACACTTCATGCAAACCCTCCCCCAGCAATCACCTGCTGGAACCTCTCCTGCCCCTAGCTGGCTGCGGATGCCCTGCGGGAGAGACGAGGCCCTGAGCAACGCCCCCCGTGTCCCGTGGGCCGCCTCGGGTGGCTGTCCCGTGACGTGTCGGGTCCGTCAGCTGCGGAAGGGACGTGGGGCTGATCTCTACGGGCCAGACCAGCTGTGCAGGCCTGCCATCTTCTCCTCCCGATCAGAAAGCGAGAGCAGCAGAGCAGCAGCAGCAGCCGTCCATTCACGATTACGGCTGCTCAACAAGGGGTGGGAGGGGAGAGGGAGGGAGGAATGCGACCGCGCATGCGCATCACGGGGAGCTCTCTCTCCCCCCACCACTTCCCCTCCCCCCTCCTCCCACCACCAGCCAGCTGCAGTTCCCCACCGAGAAACAGCGGTCGCAACGGGCCCCACTGACGTCACGCACTGTCCAGCACGCAGGGGCAGGAACGCCCCCAATTCGCCATTACGTCCATCGAACAGCGGATTGCACGTCGTTCAGGTAACATACGCATTGCTGTGCCTACAAGGGGTTCAATGACTAATTGTGGCGGCATTGCAGGTTGAGTCATGCCTAAGGTGGTGTCGCGCAGTATTGTGTGCTCGGACACTAAGGACCAGGAGGAGTACAGCGAGGACAAGCCGCTGCATCTCTACTACTGCTTATGTGGGCAGATGACCCTCATTATTGGTATGGTGCACCGCTTCAAGGTGGCTACTCACATTAATGACTTATGCGATGCCGCTTTTTACAGATTGCGCAGTGGAGAAGCTGCCTCTTCGTAAGCGGGATGGAGCTCGCGTGATTGATGGGACGAAGCATGCCCACAAGATCACTTCGGAGGTGGATGAGACGGTGCACATCAAGCGGCCGGAGGGGATTGAGAAGCAGTTCCGCCAGAAGTGCAAGCGGTGCGGCCTCCTGCTGTATTACCGCCACCACCCGACCTCCAACGTCCACTTCATTGTGCGGGGTGCAGTGCGAAGCTCTGGGGAAGGACCAATGTCAGACATCTACAACCAGGTAATGTGCACGGTTCTATAGAAAGACCACCCTAAAGTGGGTTTTGCACAGTTGGTCCGACTCCGACTGAATTCGACCATCGAACCTTCTGTGTAAATAGCATTCCAAGTCGGATCCAGGGAGGCCAGCTCAAGTCACCTAGGTAGATCGGAGATGGGAGAGTGGGCGGGGCAAGACATCGGAATGACTGTCTGAATGGGCAGTCGGAGGAGCGCGGCTCTCTGATTGCCTCGTGGGGTCTTTTAGTCAAACTCGACCCCCCCCACACCACCACCTGCAGAGTAAACAAACCTCCACAGTAAACAAACCTCCACAGTAAACAAACTTTGCCCCCACCCTCCACCCCCATCCACAAGAATGTGTCCCCCCGTCGGAGATTGAACAGCAGACCTCCGTCTGAAGAGGGTGTCCGATGCCTCCAAGTCGGATCAACTGTGTAGAGCCCACTTAACTTGCCACTGACAGTGAGGTCAGCATTTTCGTAACCAACTCCTAGCCAATGGAAATCTGCCAAACGCACCTCTGGAACCTCACACTTTTCAAGTATCCATCACATCGTGGTTTCCATGGAAATTGCCATTCATGCAGTAATGGGAGTAAACATTGTTCTTCTTTGTTGACACTAGGCGTATTCGGCAATTCAGAAATCTGACTTCCTGGGCAGTTTGGATGTTCGGCAAATCAGGTGCCACGCCCCCTGAAGTAAGTGCGCATGCGCCCTACCTGACTTCCCGAGCTCAGGAACTTAGTGTACTCCTGACCTGACTTACTTGCTGAGAAACAATTAACAAACAAATTATTGTTATGGATGCAGCAGTGTTGCCAATGCAAAATGCCCCAAAACCCCGCGAGAGGACCTGAAAATACCGATTTTACCCGCATTTTTCAATTTTACCCATTTTACCATGACCCGCAAGCGTCCGAAATACGGCACCGAAATACCCGAACATTGGCATATCACTGGGATGCAGCACAGGCGGGTAGGGGGGTCTCTCAGTTCGGCCGTTCGGCAATAATCTTCTGAGGGGCAGGGCTGACAACTCAGATATCACGTGACGCATCTCAGAATAATCTGAATTGCCGAATGCGCCTACTGTTTACTCTGACTATTGTTGTGTGAGGGCATCTCATCATGGTAACTTGGAAAGTGTGAGGTTCCAGGGGGTGCGTTTGGCAGATTTCCCTTGACTAGGGAGTCGGTTTAAAAATTAGGACCTCATTGGCAGATCACGGTGGCCTGCCTATATCAGTGTGAGTAAGTCCATCTGTAAAAGTGCAATATAATGAATTTGTACTGCAGGTGGCAACGGAGCAGCCTAAACGCATCCTGGTGACGAAGCACACAAAGAACATGGGCAAGTTCAGCTCCGTGACAGTGTCCACCATTGATGAGGAAGAGGACGAGATTGAGGCCAGGGAGGTGGCCGATTCGTACGCCAACAATGCTCGCATCATTGAGAAACAGCTGGAGCGCAAGGGAATGAACAAGAGGAAGTTGGTCGAACAGCAGGCACAGGCGGAGATGGAGGCCAAGAGAGGACGAGTCAGGGGGACTCTCATCGACAAGTAGTGTTGTAGAGTGCATGTGATCATCTGGAACGCTGCAGATAGACGTGACGATCTGCAACATTACTCATCAATCACAACTAAATGGACATTGTATTCCCAAACAAAAGTGACATTAAAGTTTCTTTATTGAAATTCCATCCACATTTTGTCAACAAAAATAAGCGAGGTATACGTACGGCAAAAAAAAACAAATTAAATGCACCATAACGCAACTTCATGTAAAGCACAATGTATTATCACAAAAATCAGGTAATGAAGCAGAGAAAATCAGCGCAAAACTGAGTGCTCAACAACAAGACTAGCGGTTTTTTTTCTCAACGAAAGAAAAAAGACATACAACAAATGGCACCCAGGAAACACCCTAACACAATTTTACATCTCCCCTTCCCACCCACACCCCCCCAATCCCTTCCTGGCAATACAAAAATTAGCACCTCAAGATACCTGTGACGATTCCAAATTACTTTCATATTGAACGCTACTGTCCCACACAGTGACTTGGTCAATAAAACATCTACAATGGCACGAGAAACGAAACTTGTCACACGATAATGGCTCAGGGAATGTTACGCCCAAATAAATACACAAAATTATGCTAACTGACTACACTAGTACCAAGCGTGATCGAGAGACATGTAAATTACTGGCCATCAGTACGGAAATTTCCTACTTCAGGAACCGCTTGTAAATTAGTGCCTCGGAGGCATGTTTTTTGGTACTTGTCTGGCTGCTTCCATGCCTATTGGTCCATTTTTGTTGGACGAGGATTGAGCCCACATTGCTCGATGTGGTTGACGCTGAGTAGGAAAGCAATTTATATGCATTCGGGTATAATGAAGCCTCATCTAGGGAACATACTAAATTCAATCCTCCCAAATCTGGACCAATGCAGCAGGAGCCAGCTAGGCTAAAGGGGGTTTCCGAGAAAAAATACTGTTAATTGGCGCCTGTACCTTCCTGGTAGGCTACAAAGGCTGAGATTTTTACGCTTACTGCATCTCCTCCTCATTTTCTGGCTTTTTGATAACTGTTGGTTCGTCCTTCAGGAACGTTCCAGATCTGGATGATTCCGCCAGGAACTTGACTTCCGGTTTGTTGTCGGTCCTCTCTGCTGGTTGGTGGCTGCTCATGGTTCCGGCCCTGGATCGTGGTGTTGCCCTGGGGCTGCCTGGACCGCCCCGTCCCTGGGCCATGTCCCGGTATGACCTTGTTGTTTTGGGAGCCACGATTGCCACTGGCTTGCTTCCGCCAGTTGGAGCACGGCGAGCAGGCGATGAGAATTTCCTGTCACCAGCAGCTGAGTTGGTCACCTTGGGTGAGAGTGGACGTTGGAACTTCTCCACAACCTGCAAGTTCACGCAAGCTCACAGTCTTGCCTTCCGTGATTGCAGTGCAATAAATTTCAGTGGCAATGGCTTGAGGAGCCCCGTACGTGCTTACATGAGTGGTGTTACATTGATCTTCCAACACATGCTTACCTGCATCCTGGCTGGCCGATTGGATGCTTGCGTGGCCTGACTCGAACCAAGGACCCTTGCTTTCTCGGTGGCTGCTTTCACTGGTGTCCTTCCTTTGGCTGCAGCGGAGTCATTGCTGGCCCCTCTCGAGTGACCAAGGCTTGCTGTTCGTGGCCTCACCCCTGCTGGTGACCCTGATGATGTGCCGGATACATCTCTGGCGCTTGCTGCTTTCCATCTGGGTGGTGCCGCTTTAGCCTTTGATGGTGTAGCCTGCGGGCTCCTTGGCGTTGGCTGCTTGTTGGTGGGTATCCTTGACGTTGCAGTTAGTGGTGACCTTGCCTTGACTTGTCCTTTGGGTTTGGCAGCATCCTTCACACCCGGTGACTGAGTGGTGCCCACTGATGGTTTCCGGCGCCTCAGTGGGCTGCTCTTCTCCGGTGCCACTGGTGAGTCAGTCTTTTGCACGCGTCTTGGACTGAAGAGGCGGTCAGAACTACCTGTGCTGCCAGTTCTCTGATGAGTGAACAGCCGGGTTGGTGCTGCTTTTGCTGGGACACTGGTGGGCCTGTCAGCAATATTAGATCTTATTGGTACTGGTGATGACTTATTCTGTGCACGGAGGACAGCAGCTGCTCGTTTGACAAGAGGTGATGCACACACGTCGGTAGGCTGGTCCTCGAGTGGATCAGTCATGTGTGTTCGGCGAGTTGCTATTGCTGTTGTGTGGCGCCGGGTAGGACGAGGGGTAGTGCAAAACAGCGACTGAGGAGCAGCTCCACTGGATGCACCGCTGCTGTAGCCACTGCTGCCAACAGGCTTCTAGTAAGCAAGAGTAGAGAAGTCAACTATTATGACAGCGCACAACACAGTCACATCTAAAGATGCGGCAACCTAAGCTCAAATCATGACTCAGGTGTGTGTGGGTCTGTCAGATAAACTACTTTTTGAGTCACAATAGCTACCCCTCTGTGGCAAACTAAACAGTTCAAACCATCTGTAAAAGCACTAAACATGCTGTGCACAAAATCAGGCAAACTACTGTGGAGGAAGGTGGCATGAGTACGGGACAGGGTACCTACTCTGTTCAGGGAGGCAAGCCTGGTTTGTTGTTGCACAGGTTGCTGTTTATCCGACTTGAGCATGAGGAAGACAGTCTCAGTCAGCTTTCGCTGCATCCCTTCCTCCAGAGACTCCCAACTCTGACACTGAACTACCCGGTTGGCGTTTTTCACCAGGTGGCACTCAAGGTGCTCGCCTATCTTTCGCAGGAAGTCTACGAAATTCTGCAAAGATACGGTAAGAATCTAAGAGTTGCACTCTGGGTTGTGTGTCTAGTAGCGTGAGAACAAAAAACAGTAACAAAGCTGAGAGAAGAGACAGAGTATGCAGCGAAAGTGGCAGGACTCCTTACCGGACTCAGGTCTGAGCTGGCGTCACTCTCCATGTTGCGCAAGAGTCGATACAATGCTACGTGGCTCTGGCACGCCTCGTTGGGTGACATGCATCCCACGGCGGTCAAGATGGTGTCCTCCAGCTGGCTGATGTTCCAACTCAGACCTCGACCCAAAGCCAAGAACCTGACGAATTTAACACCAGTTAATCACATCTCATTAATGGTGCACTACAATTACAAAGAATCTTACTAATTCCCCTACGCCAGAGCTACATGACTTAACGCAGTTAACGCACTTTCACTTCAGGCAAAATTACAACACACTGCATGTGCTTTTGCAGTGAATATTCATGTGACTGATTATTTTCTGCGGAAAATGTCAAATTAAATGATGGAACAGTTAAAAGCGTATGCGAGCATCCCAAGATTTATAGGCTCCAGAGACAACTGAAACTTGACTGCTAACATTTTCTATTCCCTTTCAACAAGATGTTCTAGTATTACTCGTAGGACTTCATTTTCCATGCTTAATGAACCAAAATTAATTTTCACACACAAAAACAATGCAATTACTTTTCACTTGTAAGCAGGGTGCTGAAGTTCTTTGCCATGAACTTGATGGAGGCTTCCAACAGTCTTGTGGTGATACCAAAGACAGGCTCAGCCCATCGCACACTTGGTAAGGTGGCCAACAGCTTGTCGCAGCTCAGGACAGTGTCCATCACATTGTCTGCACTCTGAAAAATCACAGAGAAAAGGTAAGCAGGGCATGTAACATCCGCATAAAAACAGAATAAGTAATTTAAATTACGGTATATACTAGTCTGGGCTACGAACCAGGTGAAGGACGTTCTGTTGGTAGCACTTCTCGATAAGCTCACATGGGAGAGATGCAAAAGCCTTTGTGGGCCAGATGCGCGTGAAGTATTTGGTCACCCATCGCAGGCTCTTGCGGTAGATTTCATCCAAGCCGTAAGCAGCAGCCAGTGGGAGGCACTCAAGAACACCCACTACACACACAGAGCATGGCTGCCAACAAAGAAAATTAATGTGCACATATTCAGTTTCAGTCGTAACAGACTCTCCTTACCTTGTGGAAGAAGTGACAATATTTGACCTTCAGCGTGTAGGAAATGACCTCTTTGAGTCCCTCCAGTCCAAGCATGTCAGCCAAGGTGGCCAACTCCACAATGTTGATGGTGTTTGGAATGTCGCTGGCCCCACTGTAGATGTGGCAGAGTGCGAAGTGGACTGCATTGTATGAAAATCTATGGAAGAACAGTTGTTAGATCAGCATGATTTATCTTACCATAAGAAATAAAATCCTTAAGCTCACCCTTGCAACGAGATGATGTTTCCAGCACTTTCGACCCAACCTCCACTCAGCATGGCTGCAAAATACTGGCAGCGGGATGACAAGATGCATTTGTGTGCACGTATCCGGTGTCCGCCAACCTCAACCACAATGTCAGTGTTGACCTCCTCGAGGAACATGCGCAGGAGGTCTTCACCTAGACGGGAGCAAGGGTTTCGACCTTTGCAATCTGACGAGTCTGTCTCAGTCGTGGTTGTGGCCTCAGCTCCACTCCGCTCCATGCTCGACTGCATGGAACTGATCTCTGATGCTTCTGACAATGTCGCATCAATTTCATCATCATGTAATTTCCGCGGGGTCAAGCACATTGGACTCCGTTCTTCCACTTGTGCAGCAGCTTTGCGGGCCATCAAAGGCGTATTTTTAGGGGTGCATCCTGCATCTCCAGGTGCCAGTTCTTCCGACTTGACCATCCGAAGCAGGCGGGAACGTCTAGGCAATGGACTAGCATGTCGTTCTGGAGCCTCACCAGGAGTCCCAAAGCTCTGAGCCCGCTTGTGTCCTCGCTCTTTGCGCTCTTCAACCCACGACTGCGACAACACACGAGGACGCATGGAACGATGTGGTCGTCTGGGTGCATCTGCCTCGATGAACATGAACACGCTGTCTTTGACTGGCTTTGGAATCCGTGTCTGGGGTAGAGGATCAGCAGGTGGCTTTTCCTTCTCAGATTCTGGTTCACGAACAGGTGGGTTTGAGATTGATCGGGACCGAACATGCTCTGCACGAAACTCACGTCTAGGCTTAGTTGGAATGTCGCTGAAGTCAATAAACATCGAGAACATGGACTTGTGCTCTTGTGTCTCTGTTTCTTCCTCTCGCTTACTTTTGGTCATTTCAAGAAAATAGCCTACAGCCAAGGGAGCAGGCTCTACCGCTGGTTGGTCTTTAAACTCCACAGCCTGCAATGCTGCCGACACTAATGGAATCCGCGAGTCATGTGCATCCTTCTTGGCCTCGGGCTTATCTGTCGCAGCACCAGCACCGTCATCTCCTTCATTCAGTGAGTCGGCTGGGGATGGGCTACCTTTGGCGACGGTAGGTGTGTCCACTTCCGGCTCCATCTGCATCAGTGATGGATTCAGTATGTAGGCAAAACTGCCTGGGTGCTTCTCACTCTTAGATGCCCCTGCTAATGGAGGCGTTTTCTGATCTGGTTCTGGCTTGGCCGTGGCAGATCCCTCAAGGGAATGCTGCGAGAACTGTTGGATAGAGCTGCGAAAGAGAAGCTCCCCCTGACGACGCTCATTCTCACGACGACGCTCCTCGTTCTCTTCCTCCATCTTCCCAGCCAGTGGATTCCCACACTCACTGCACACATGAGGGTGCTCACGTGCTAATGTTTCAGATTTGTCTTCCGGCTTGGACTCAGCTTCCTTCTTTGGGGCAGTGCTGCATGGAAGAGGGACCTCTTCTTCCAACAGGGATGCAGCGTCTATAAAGTAGTACTTTGGTTTCACTGGAGAAGAATCTTCTTGAGGGATGTCAGACTCCAAGACTGTTTCTTTGCTGTCCACATCAGAAGGGCTCGTGTCCATCTTCTCAGACTTTGCATCCGGTGGCTCCGATGGGGTGCGTTGGTCAACTTCTTCAGATGTTTCAGTAATTATAGTAACAGTAAGGATTTCATCAGAATTATCAGGCAGTAATGAAGCGTCTATTTCAGTATGAGTCCTTGCAGGCAATGAAGTGGTTGCATATGTGACCTTATCTGAAGCCTCGGTGGGAAAAGCAACAGCAGCAACGACAGCTTTGTCTAAAGCTTCAATGGGCAATAATTCCACTTTTGTCTCGAGAGCTTTTACAGGCAAAGCAGAGGTGGCCGCAACTTCCATCAAATCAGATGACAACTCCAGAAGAATTAAATTACTCTCAAGAGATTCCAAATCCTTTTCGTGCATATCTGAAATCATTTCATGTGAAGGTTCTGTTGCTGTGTGCCTTGTTAAAACTTCCAGTTCTTCCTGCACTTGCTGAAGCTGTGGTGAATCTGCAACTTGCAATGCTGAAGGCTTTTCTGAGCTAAGTGAAGCCTCATTTGGCACCTCTAAGGCTGCTGCTCCCTCCAAGCGTGTCACCTCCTGACTAAAAACTAGTTTCTCCAGTGCAGATGGTTCCTGCAGTACAGACTCTCCAGCAGCTAATGTATTGGGAATTAATGCTGGAAGTTCTTCTTCAGGTGTGACCTCAGACAACACTGCAGCTTCTTCAGGCAAGACTAGAGCAGATGCATCTTCTGGTGCTGTCAGCGATCCTTCCATCAGCAACGAATCATCCAAGAGCAAGGAAGAAGTCAAATCTTGCAATGCTGAATCCTCGCCAGCTAATACTTCAATAGGTGGTGCAGAAGTGTCTCCATCAGCTATCGAATCTAGGAGTATCAAATCTTCTTCCATGGCTGAATCTGACACATCTTTTGGCAAAGATGAAGAAGCCTCCGTTACTGCTACGTCTAGGAGAAATGAATCTACCATCTCTGATTCTGAAGTCACTTTTGGCAACGTTGAAGCATCTCTGGTCCCTACACAATCCAACACCACTAGGTCTGCTACTTCTGTGGCTTCTGGTAAAACTGTAGGCTCCTCTGCTGGTACTGAAGCATGTAATTCCACATCCTCAACCACCAAGGCATCATCTGGCAATGAAGTTACCTCAGGAAAAGCTGAAGCCCCTTCCTCTGGTAAACTTCCTGCCCCTATCTCCGGTACTCCCTCACCTGACTCTGTAAGTGCAGTGAAGTCGGACTCCTCTGTCAGAGCTTCAGCCAGCTTGTCTCCTTCAGCTTCCTCAACAGTGGCTTCTTCTCCAAGAACGTCAGGCATTATGGTAAATATCTCTGCAAGAGCTAGAGTAAACCTCGCAGCATCTGCCAGTGGGGTCGCCACAACATCGTTGAATTCATCATCTTCATTTCCTTCCAGCAACTCGTACGATACCAGGTTTGCATCATCAGCAGTGTTCATATTTTGAGCTGAGCCACAATCTCTTTGAGCTGCTGCCTGCTGGTGCCTATCTTGCGGCTCAATAGCATCATATTCATGCAAGACCACGCTGTGAGCAGATGTCGAAGTGGATAGCAATGGCTGCTCGTCCGTCATTGGTGATGTTTCAGGCTGTTCGTGCGTTGTTGTTGTTGTTGTTGTTGTCGTTGTCGCTTCTGAAGTCCACTCTGGCGAGTCTAAAATTACAGCCGGGCTCACCTGCTCCAAAATCTCATCTGAGGGCGATGTAATTTGATTACCATTGTGCTTGTCGCATTCAGACACAGCCAGAGTGTCAGGTACTCTGTGAGGATTCCAAGATTCATTTCCTCTTGAAGTGGGTGTTTCTGGGAGACCTTGAGTATTTAAAGCTTCGTTCACCATCCAGTTTTGCACTGCTTGAGGCGTCTGAGTATTCAGCGAGTCCACAGACCCATGCATTTCTGCCAGAATGAGAGGCTCCAATATTGGCTGACAATTACGTCCATGCACTTCAGTATCACATGGCGCAATGTTTATTGATTCTGTTTCGCCATTACCATTCCAATTAGTGAGAGAATCTGGTTCAATATCTGCAACTTCATCATCTACCTGACTCTGTTTGGCCGCCCTGCATGACACACACATGGTGTCCTTCCCTTCCTCTTCCCCTCTACTGCATGCCCCTTTCCTCGTGTCCTGCCCAGCATGTGACAGTGAATCTTCACTAATTCCAGATGCAGACAAGCTCCATTTGAGACCTTCCGAGAAGTAATCACTAGTCTCCTCTTCCTCTTTGTACTGAGCATCATCCATTTTTATGCTTCTCCTTTCAGACAGGCAAATTTAATACTCAACCTTATTGCACAATATTAGTTGCAGGATGTTGACTAGATATAAATGCCAGGAATGACCTGGGTGGTGCGTTCACATCTTTTGTCCTCTGTCGCCCCATTCAGCGTCACACCTCGAGGCACCCTGTAAGG
The DNA here is from genome assembly GCA_000934665.2 of Catajapyx aquilonaris. Lineage (NCBI taxonomy): Eukaryota > Metazoa > Arthropoda > Diplura > Dicellurata > Japygidae > Catajapyx > Catajapyx aquilonaris. Next base: position 17,062 of record JYFJ02001741.1, read on the forward strand.
TAACATGTCTCAGTAAACGTTGCCAGGGTTCATTTACTTTACAGGTTTACACACCTGCACTGCGCACTTCTAAAAAAACATTGTGTGTTGCAATATCTTGCGTAATACTCAAAATGACAAAATAACTTCAACCTACTGTCTTGAACTTGCCTTGGCTTATTCAACAGACTTGACTAAGCCTCCATCAAGTTAACACTAAACAGTTCCGCACTTACAATACTAAGTGCCCAGTAATAAACTCATGACTCATGTAGTTGTACACCATATTTGGGCTCTTGCATCCTGTAAGGATGGGGTGAACCTCTATTGCGTCTGATAATAAATCCTGATTATCCAGCTTCCTGTTCATGCAAGATGAGATGAGATGCCTTGGTTTGGTGAGAGAACAACAGGAAAGGATGGGGCAGAAGGGATTTTGGAAGAGGAAGAAAAATTTTAAAACCTGAGAAAGTCACAAATGCAGAGAACCACTTGAAGTGCATCCACCTAAGAAAATCCTCAGCCCGTTCAGTGATTGACCTTGCAACAACTCAATTAAAAACCACTACATCAATGTGTCAGGGGTCAAAATATTCAGATGCAAAGGTGCAATTTGAAGCACTTCAAAGTAACGATTTGCACTCCAGATGAAAGTCTGTAGTACAAACTTTGCATCTGGACAAAAATTTCAAAATTCGACATTCCTGATGTATACCATATTATTTTGACGGCATATAAGATGCAGCCCCATTTCGGCATATCATATCCAGGGTAAAAAGCAGCCCCCCGCAACTCATACGAAACAGCAGTTGAATATAAAAGTCTCCGTCCGTGGCGCTGGTGCAGGCCCACAGGGATGTTGTGGTTGGGGCGGCCACTCGCGGACGCCTGAACCAAACCGAGCCATTCTTTCCCCTCCAGCTGGGTCCTGAAGGAATTCACAGTTCACCAGTCATCCACCCGAACCACAACATGCCTGTGGGGTCGTGCCAGCACCAAATTTCAGGCTGGGGGAGACTTATATTCAACTACCGTCAGGGGAGGTGTGGTCGCCAAGATGGTAATGTCTCGACTTGAGTGAAAGGTCCCAGGTTCGATCCCCGCCTGGGAGTTCCCTTTCACCTGCCTGTCGGGAGGGTCTCTGACCTTTGGAGGTGTCTAGCAACCTAACCTCCTGGGGGACTGCACAAGTGTCCCCTCCCCAACAATCCCTATCCTTTCCCAATGTCCCTGTTTCCTTGCACCGGAAAAAGAAGCTGAAAAATATATAGAAAACTGATAGTGGTGTGCCACCCCCCTATAGATCCCATAAGGGACATCACAGGGTAAACAAAATATAATAAATAATAAATAATAATAAATAAAAATTCAACTACCGTCACCATAGGTCTAGTTAGGGAGCTGTGTGGGGCTAGAAAAAAGTATTGTGTATTTTCACATATAAGATGCAGGTCGATTTTTAATCCATTTTTTGGCGAAAAAAGTGCGGCTTACATGACGTCAAATACGGTCATCAGTTCAATATGTATCACTGGTCAAGAGTGCAAGTATCATTGTGACATTTAGACTAATAGTGAATAATCTACGTTACACCTAGTGCATTCATGCATACACATCTTCATGGCATTGTCCCAAAGATGGGGTAGCCAGCCATGACATGGTGTCCAACATCTTGCCATCTCGCGTGACCGATTATACCATTATTATGCACTAGGTGTAGATGACACCTAATGCATAATAACGGTATAATTGTAACTCACATAAATGCACCTCAATCTCATGATTAGGAGTTAAGTGTCCTTGGTATACATGCTAATTTACCAGATGTCTCTTTTGTGCCCTACAATACTCGTTCACTTGGCCATCAACATCTTTTACACCTTGCGAACAGAACAGTGAAAAAATTCTGAGCTATGGACTTCCAAAAAAGCAACACAATTATTGTAAATCGGTCGTCATTTGACTTTGACCTGCTGTCACTTGCAACTTGAAAGTTATGTATGCAGCCAACATGGTGCACACCTGCCATGATTCATATCCGTGTGTAATGACCCTATAGCTGCTACTAAAAATTCCAGGTTCATTAAACGTTTATATTGCCATTGACAACAAGGAACATCTTTTTGGGCAACCTTCCCCACCGGCAGGCCACGATGTTCGTGTGCCCAGCGTTCCACTTGGCCATCAGACAACACCAGGCAGGCACCAGTCGAGTGACAGCTAGGCCTATGCAGATTCGAATAAAAATCGGGGTCAACGAGGATCGATCCGCTGCGGTGTCTGCTCCTGACGCAACCTTCGGTGTGTTCCGAGGCTGTGTTCCCCCCCTCCGTGACCCCGTGTGGAAGGCGAGGGTGACCCACCTGCTCGGACAGGGAGTGTCCGGACATGACCTCCGCGGCCCCGATGACAGGAGCCGAAGACAGGCGACGCAGCCCAGGGGCCAATATGGCGGATGGAGAGAAGGGGTCGGAAACAGGGTGGCCAGGTGATGGGGAGGGGACCAGGCAGGGGTGCCAGGTGAAGCCTACTTGCTGCAGAGTAGCCGCGGAAATTGTGTAGTGTGTACAAATCATCATCTTTACTCTCAACTTGATTGTTTCTCACAGTTTGGGGACATCCCGTAGAGGATGTCGATGCTTGGGTACACTACTGTTACCAACATTACATTCTGACGGAACCGCAACAGCTCGTCCTCGACGCGCCTCGTTCCGGGTGGGACGGATCGGTAGATCAGGAATCCGGTGTCCAGTATGTGGTACTCGTAGTCTGAAAGGCACATCACGTGCGCCTGATGGGGGTGGCAGAAATGCGGTCAACAATGCTGCAGCTGCTCTATAATTTAACACGAATTTTACCTGGGTCCGTTTGCTGCCGCTGCCTGCCAGGCTCAGTCTCTCGTCGTAAAACGGGTCCTGCGCTGTCCCGACAAAGAAAGGCTCCCATCGTTGGAACGGCGGGTGTCTTTTGGCGACCCGGAACACCTTCACCTCTCCCGGATTTCCAACCGTCTCCTGCCACTCCGGACTTCCGGAGAAGTTGTGGCACGGGCCGCAAGTCTCGTGGTGCAACAGCTGGGCGTCCCCTATCTTCAGGGCGTCCACAAGCTCTGTCTTGTCGTCCGGGACAGTCACACCTCCACTGATTTCGTACGCTGGCAGCACGTACACTTTGGGTCCTTCGGTCTGCCCGTCCCTCCTGACCATGTCCAAGAACATGGGGATGAAGTTGAGGCTCGGGAGAAGCTCCATGTCTGACGATATGAAGAAATGGGTGTTGACGAACTCTCGAGCGATGTTTCTGGCCGCGTTTGTTGGATACGCCAACTTCTGCCGCCTTTCCTCTGGTTCTGCTTCTGACGGAGGTATGGTGCAGTCCACGTCGGACTGAAGAGCTTGCTCTGGATGCGGTATGTACACCGGTACAGAGTCCTCGTGGAAGAACAAGTGGAAGGTGACCAGGTCTCTCACCTGATGCGCTTCTAAGCACAGAACAATGTAGGCGATGGTGGCCAAGGTGACTTCGAAGTCTTGTCCAGAGGTGTACACCGCCACCGACACAGGACCTTGCCATCGTTGTGTCAAGGTCATCAGGCTCTCCAAGGTGGTAAAGTCCCCGTGTGTTGCGTACGTGACACTGTCGGATAGTTGCTGCAATGCTGGGATGTAGTTAGGAAGAACGATGTAATTGCGACGCTGAACGACTCGAGGCATGTCGCCACGACAGGTGTTCAAAGTCGAAGTGACATCGACCTTCCGACTTCTGACCTTGGTGGTGGTCACAAGCAAGAGGCTTATTCCAACGAAGGCTAGCACCACTATCACTGCTCCTTTATTGCAACGTCTCATGGTAGATGAGACACTAGCCCTTAACTTGATGGGCACCATCATTGTTGCCTCATCATCCAGTATCATTGCCGATTGCTATTAAGCAAAAATGCTACTTTTACAACAAATTATTTTTTGCTATACATTTTTCTCGACCAGAATTTAATATGTTGCAATATATTCACAGCTGGAGAGATGATTCAATCTTAGCTGTAATTAATACCTTTGTTAGCACTAAAAGCAGCTGCTTGTTATTAATTAAGCAAATCAATTATTGAAACTTACGCACAATGACGCTACTCTGTCCTCCTCCAGAAAAGTAACCCGAAAAAATGCGGACAACGTGACGTACGAGAGAATGAAAAATAGGTTGTAGACTACTTACAGGCTTTTATAAAAGTGAAACTGGTGTTTCAAGTCCTGCTGTATGCGAGCATCCTTTGTGAGAGTCCCGGATCGTAAATCACATTATGTATCGATACCCCTAATCGAAAGGAGCTCGAATGCGTAATGCAGCCAAGGTGTTGCCATTCCTTCACAATGACCAATAAGCCTCGAGGTGCAACTAAGTGCATAATGGAAGCATATTTCCTTCCTACAAAACCTCGTAAAGGACGTTTATGCCCACTAATTTTGAATATGGCGATGATAATTTTGCTAATGTGTCAACTTATGAACGTATAGGTTACATAATGTGAATTACAGAAATCCTTGAAACACTATACTGACTCTAGATGGTAAAAGATCTTTCGAATATTATCTTATTTTATTTTATGTCTTAATAATTCTAAAAATGTTATTAATATGTGAAACTTCTTGCTTACCTGAACATAATACAGAAAAGGAGGATATAGAGCAGGTGTCATTGCATTATTCATTGTATTGAATTCATGCTTCAGCCTCGCTCTTGGCCCAGATATGCAGGGAGTCGACGCTAATAAAAATTTTAAGCGTGGTTCGCAGAGTATACTTTTGACTGTTCGGATGTCATAATTATTCAGTGTCTCTCTAACCATTGTGAAGATATGGCCATATATTTTTTATTTATAAATATTCATGCACTTTTGTCTTCACAGTTTCTTTTCAGAGTAAAAGGGTTCACCTACATAACAAAAAATATGGAAAAATGCACAATGTCAGTGGTACCTTCGTCTTCACTCGACGTAACTTCGTAACATTGTGTAAGCTTATATTTATGACTGCTGTTGCCCTGTTGTATAGCATGACTAGTCTGACGTACAGGTTATACCTGTGTAGCTATATATACTATCCGTTTAAAAATGTTCCGGACATGAGTCATAATTCGCCCACTATTAAGTCCATGGGATAAAGTCTCTCCGAGATGATCAGTTTTATCCGCCAAAACAATCAGGAAAATCTCCGTAAAGGAACTTGAGTTCTGGATAAATGACGTCTTTCATTAGCTGGTTCTGCCTGTAAATGATGGGTTCTCGCTCCTTGGTCACTTCGTACACCTTAATTCCAGGCTTGTGGACGAGGAAGCCCGTGTCCAGGATGTGAAACTCGTAGTCCAACAGGCACATAGCGTACGCCTGACAAGAAATCAGAAAATGTATTTTACAACAATCTTGCCCAAACCATTCTTGTACACATCACCTGGGTCATCTTGTCGCTCTTTCCTTCCCAGTTGAGCCTCTCGTCATAAAACGGATCCTGATTTGTACCAATGAAGATGGGCTCCCAGTAGTGGAAAGGCCGGTGTCTTTTTCCTATCCTGAAGACTCGCATCTCCTCCGAATTTCCGGACTCAGTCCACTTCTGGTAGCCCGGAAAAACGTGGCATTTCCGACACATCTTGTAGTGGAAGTAAGTGGCGGTTCCGTTGTCCAGCATGGTCACCAGCTCGTCCTTGTCATCCGGAACACTTGAATCTATTGTCACCTCGAAAACAGGTAGGACGTACACCCTAACAATGTAAGAATATCATTTGTACAATCTAATAGGCTTATTAATAAATTAAATATTATGCGGCCATATACCTGGGATCAATTCCTTCCGACTCGGGGTCACCTCTGCGTATCATTTCCAGATAGGCAGGTATGAAGTTGAGGCTCGGGAACAGTTCGATGTCCGAGGGCAGCACAAAATGAGTGTCTGTGTAGTGTCGAGCCACGTTTCGAGCCACGTTGACCGGATATGTCATGTTCTGGGTCTTCCGGTACGGTTCCGTCACATTTGACCAGGGCTGGCGGTCGCAGGACACTTTGGCTTGCATGACCCGCTCTGGAGGAGGGACCCACTTGGGAAGATGGTCTTGGTGGAAGAAAAGGTGAAAGGTCACCAGCTCTCGGACCACAGTGGTGTCCAGGCAGTCCTGAAGGTACCGGATACCAGTCAATGCGACGAAGAAGTCAGATCCGGGAGCGTACACGGCTACCGAAACAGGTCCCTGCCACCTCTCGCTGAGGGTCACCAGGTTGTCCAAAAAGGTGACCTCCCCGTGCGTGGTGTAGGTCACACTCTCATCACACCCAAACTTACGCGAGGCCTGGATATAATTAGGAAGCACCCAGTACCGGCCTCGTTGCACTATCCTTGGCATCCGGAGACCACCCCTCCCACAGCTCTCATTCAGGACCAATTCGGCCCAGTTGACCTCTGACCTTCCTCGATAGGTGGCCACGTGGTAGATGGCGAACCCAGCCGTCGCCAGCAGAATAAGCACGACTGATTTGTAACACCGGCTGATTCTGGATCCAGCACAGCCTCCGGCTCGGGCTGATCTGAGCAGAACGTAGTCTGCTTTGTATGTTCTGGCTGGAAGCATGGTCTTGGCCCGTTAGCTGGAGATAAAGCAGATTTAGCAATAAAAAATTGCGAAATCGTTACAAGTACAGATCGTGCAGGAAATGCATGTTTTCAGTTGTCTGTACATGCACGCTAATGATGGGAAATGTACTATAGGTTGTACCTATACGTCACAGGACTAATAATAATGTTTGCAGGGGAATTTGCTTACTTGTCATTGCTAAAAACGTGAGAAATTTATTATCCACGCAACTTGTATGACGTTAGTTTAACAAAAATGTGTGAAAACGTTTGGTGGGCAATATTGTTTAATGGTTACAAAATAATTATGACCTCCTTTCAGATCATGTAACAGTCATAGTGTATACGTACATCTGGCATGAACCAGCCACAAAAATGTCTACTTTTAGCGCGTGGTAAAAACTATCTTTAAACAGAAAAATGTGCAAGCTCACCAGTATAGTGTTGTGAGCTGTAGTTTCGCAGACTGCGTTTTCCTTCATCTCCAGTCACGCTCTCCCAGTGTGTGTGACCCAGCATAGACCGACCTTTTCATGCTACCTGCCCACGAATCCAAAGTTCCAATCAAAAAAATACACCCATGACGTATTTCTCCCCCCAAGATCCTAGCTGTTTCTCAGCTGCTGTGTGCAACCTGGCTTTTCTAAATTTACCTCAAGTTTGCTGGCAACTGGCGCACATAACGGATCCGAAGCAGTAAGTGTGCTCAAAATGAGCTTGAGAGAGAGGATGCCTTTAAGTCAACACGTGCAGCTTGACACAGCTGTATGTCCTCTGCACTAATGATCAGCTCTACAAGTCCAGCACATACACAACTGGGTCATATTCATGCCGATAGTGTCATTGTGTGAACCTGAAGTCATCATCATACTTGACAACTGCATATTGTGCGTTACTCGATCATTGTTCCTTGGAAGTATGACGCATCAGTGATTATCCAGGGTGCAACAGGTAGGCCTATACTATCAGGCTATTATGTGTGGCAGGTTAATTACTTGGGATCAGTAAAGGATATGGCTCGAGGTTAATTAGGATTTTTTCTCCTGAAAATCGTTAAGAACTACAAAAAGATATGGGCTAAAAATATGAAAATGTGAAATTAGCATTATATTCAATCTACTCTCACAAAAGGTTAAGGCAGTACATAATAAATTGTGTGAAGCATATAATATCACACTCCAATAGGAACATTTATGGGTTACAAAATAATATGCAACAATTGGTAGTACTTTTTGGCCTCACATAGGCTCTGCAATTCTGCACTTTAGTTAACAATACCTTGATTCAGAGAGGATGTTATGGAAGTGCAAGTGGCAGTGACACAATTGCATGTCCTCCTCCTGAAATTCAATACTTTGTGCCACTTTGTAGCATAATTGATAAAAGCAGCAATAAACTAAAGATAAAGTGCACCAAGCTAGTAAAATAATTTATTAGTGACACCTGCAACTGCAGGTGTCACGAATAAATTATTTTACTAGCTTGGTGCACTTTATCGTTAGTTTATTGCTGCTTTTATCAATTATGCTACAAAGTGGCACAAAGTATTTAATGTTGCAGGTGTCCCATGTGGGTCAGATGTACTGGAATATTATGGGGGCAGGTATGACATGGACTGCATAATGATGCAGGATATGTCTAGGAGGCATTGATTACGTAATGATAATAAGGTGACACATTTTTGTCACCTGTCTTTCTGGTCGCTCCTCTCTTTTATTCTCTCCGGAACCATTAAAGCAGCAGCCAGTCTATAGTGACACCTGCAAGTTGTAAAGTACATAAAAATGGCCCCTTAGGCCAACACTTGTTAGCTCAAGGTAGAAATGACATGTTGAATACATAACTTACAAAAGCATCTGGTTTATTCAGAGTTTCTTTTTCATGTTGCTTACAGCATCTAAAAAAATGAAGGCACCCTTTATCCCTTTTGCTAAGGATCAAGGTACTCCTTGAAATGGAGAGTACCCTGCTACAGATAGAATTCCATTGCACAACCCACTTCCAGTGTCAATATCAAATTGCTGTCACAGGAAAACTAACAAATAAGCCCATGGAGACCAGCAAGTGACAAGCACATTGGTCTGTATTTTTTTATACTTTTTTGTTTCTTAAACCATCACCTCGGCACAAATGCTTTTACAGTAGTAGTACTGTTACCTGTTACACAGTTTATTTTTTGACACACTAGCAAGTAGGATTTCAGACTATCCACCACTTTTTAATGACACAATCTTGTAACATGGCACAAGTACGTCAATATATACTTTTATTACCATTTATGGTTTGCTCCGTTTCATTATATTGTATGAATTGCATTACCTCAGATAACAGTTGCAGAATTAGCAGTGCCATCCTCCCACATATCCGTAGAGCTGCTGTCAGCATTGCCAACTGAATGGCTCTAGATGAGGGCAAGAGCACTGCTATTTCTTCCTCCACAACTAAGCTAACAGGTTGAGGGGGAAAAAATGAAGATTCATGATTGGACGCGAACTTTCTCCACGTAAAACTGTCTAAATGCTGTGGAAGAACCACTGACGAATTGAGTGATACGGCTTAAAACTAAGGACTCTTTGCCTGCTTCTGTTGGGGCCCACCGCACTTATTGGTAATAAAATTACGACACTATACATTAGAAAAATACTGTTACCAGTTCCTGCATGTTTGATGCAACCTGCAATGCAGGCCACATCTTGCAGAGGTATCTGAGCAATCTTTCAGGGGCTCTACATATCAACTGCATTCACTTGACATCCACGCACCCCTTCTCTTCATCACACACACGCACATACACACTGAAAATTGTAATAAAAAAGTGTCTGTGATGCTCGTTTACCCTTGATTGCTCCAGCTATGACACAACAAAAAAAAAAGTCTGCAATAGTGTCACCTTAGGAAGGTTGTATATGGGATATAAGATGTGATGAAAAGATATGGGGAAAGGGACTACACCAAGCCAATATCACAGATATGACACCCACATTAAGTCCTGGCCCTCGGAAATAACTGCTTTGGGGACACTGAAAGTGACATACTGTCTTCCTCAAAGCCACACTATTACAGCTCACACACAAAAAATCAACGTGATATTTAAAAAAAGACAGTAATGGAATAAATAGATGAACGCCTTCTCCTACCATGTAAATCCGTTCATGGAACAGAAAAATCGGAATAGCATGACTTCAAAAAAAACCATCTGCAGAGGTCCTGCGTACCAATATTTGTTGGCCAAACTCTTAAACTTGCTGCCTTAAATCATCTCGTCATTAGTGAGACTTTCGCAGGAGTGTCCGTGACGAAACAAAGTGAAAATTGCACTGAACTTTTTTTAGATACAAAAATATTCCTCATGGTTTAAGTCAGGTGGCACTACAATGGTCTTGTTTGCAAACAGAACTTTGATTTTGCACTGTATCACAGAAGAGAGTCGCGCACACAGATAGTCAGATACACACCAAAAGGCACCTCTGCAGAAGGCAGTTTAGAGAACAGAAGCCTTGCAAGGAAGAGTCACGATTGCCCACTGAGCCCCCTTCCCAAAAAAGGAAAAAAAAAAGTCACTGGAAGTCCTGATGTCACCACCTCCCCTGCACTGGCAATCCTCACTCCAGTCTAAAAGGACGGATTGGCAAGTCTGTTCTTGTAAGTTGCTCCCACACAAAACTGGAAAAATTGTCCAACTTATGCACATTGGCAGCAGGGTTGTCCATCAAAAGCTTCTGGACAGTAGCACTGAAAGACAAAAGAAAAATTAGTAAACTGATGCACAAACATGCACTTCCATGTAATCATAAGTACTGTACTAAAATTACTATGTGTACTCTCCAATAGTATGCCAGAAAAAGGAGTAGCTAGCCTCTCAGCACAGATCATTCGCAAGTTTTAAGGATGACAAGAGAACTTGGGGGCAGCATCACGACTTAACCCCACGGGATTGTACTGTAACTGTGTTACTCATTGAAATTCAATCTGATGCCAATCTATATTCCACATCACCAGGACATGCATAAATTATTGGATTGGGTGAGCAAACTTCCACCACAGAGAGTGACGCGGACCCTGACTCAGAGACCAGTTTGCATGCAAGATCCATATCTTACGAGTAAGTGTCCCTGACATACGGAGGTTATACACACACACTTGCATCCTACTCGGCTTATGCACTAGTTCAGAACATTATTCAGACTATCACTTACAACAATAGTATAATGTACAGGCTGCATTTCAAAAACTTGCGTTCATGTGTCATCATTATCAGTAATAAGTACCTGTTAATCTGTAATAATGGGCTTCGCCAATCCTGCACCACTATTATTTTACTGATTTTGAATTATGAACTAGAAAAAACTAAGATTACATATAAACTTGTCAATTACCATTTGTATCGTTCTGGTGCAGGATTTTCCCTGCCTTTTTATTTATAGCAGAAAACTTTTCGCTAAATATTCTTGCAATGGTGCGACTCCGCTATAAACAGGTTTCACTGGAGCTTAAGCAGCAGGTTAAAAATTCCCTCAAGGCATATGTACGCAGTAACCTCCAGTGCAAGTTAATGTCAGGAAAGCTTAAAAATACCCTCTCAGAAAAGGTATAAAAATCAGTTTCCAAGAAAAATACTCCCAATGTGGCCACAGCTGTGAAAACCTTTTCCCCTTGAGCACCCCAAAAAGACTCACCATCTGTTTCAAGTGCGAAACAGGTTGAGCCAGCTTTCAAATGATGCATCCTGGTTTAGTCCCATACAAATGTTTCAGTTCGGGAAAGATTATTTTGCGGATGTAGGAAGTCTGCTTGGATGCCAGCGCCTGCCTCTTGGGGTCCCGGGCATTCTTCTTGATCCCAGGCCGGTGCACCAGGAAGGCGTTGTCCAATATGTGGAACTCATAGTCCAGCACGCATAGGGCAAATCCCTGAAGACAAAATTAAAAAGATGTTACCAAAATGCTTGAACACTCATTAGTAGTTAGTACAGTAGTTCAGAAGGTTCAGGGTTTGAACCTGGTGATAACAACCATTGAAACCTGTCTTTCCCTACAGTTTTTCAGTTATATTATTATAAAAGGCAACGTTTGTTTGTTTGTTTGTTTGTTTGTTTGTTCGTTTGTTTGTTTGTCCAGCTGCCAGCTCTGCCCTCTTGTGGCAACCTGAGCGCCACCAGAAGTGGCAAGAGTTGGCAACTGCCAAAAGTTGTCTAGTTGGAGCTTATCAGCAGCGCAGATTGGGAGAAATCGGTTCAAAAACATCGCGTGCTGAAACCTACTTTTGGACCAGATTAGAGTCCACTGACAGCCAGGCTATTAAATGTTCCGTTCCAACTGCACACATCACGTACATGGGGGTACTGTTAAATGGGGGCTACAATCAGATTGGTCGCTGACCTACGATATATGTGGACAATATACACAATAAGTCCCGTCCTAGCAATTTGGCCAATTGGTCATGCCATCCAATCAGTTTATGGAGAAAGTCGTGCACTACTTTTGACCACACGACCATCTCCCAAAAATGAAAACAGGACAACATCAACAGAAGCGGCCATCCCCAAAAAGCAGCAAAGGTAATGAAATTAGCTGGCCGAGAGCCAGGAAAACGATCATTAATAACCTCAAATGAGCGATGCTTCCTCCAGCAGGTCACACTCCCCGAAACTAATGGGCTCCACTAATCAAATATAGCTGGTTAGCAAAAAAAATTAGCACACTTCATCGGAACTATGAGTGACACTTAAAATCTAGATTTTCATAAAACCGAGGCCGCTTCCGCACGAGATGATCCGCACTATTACCCAAGTGCTCCTTAATTAGCCAGCAACACCACGCCAAAATTAGAGGAAGGTCCGTGGGGGTCATCCCCCAGGTATTTTCACCAGGGGGAAACAACCTATGGCTAAGTGATGGATGAAGGTTTCCTACATGCTGGATCCAATTTGGAATGCAATTTTGTGCATGGAAAGGTGTTGCAGAATTATCCTCGGTGGTCAATGACCCACCTTTTTCTTTTCGACCTTGAACTCACCTCCAGGGAGCCCTTTTATTTGGTCAAGTGGGCGGAGCTGGCCGAAATATTGAGCTGGGTTCTGGTAAATTATTGCACCTTTCAACGTCGTAAAGTGCTGTAGTACAATGCAAAGACGTTTAACACGGTGCTAAATATTTTAGTCAATTACTAACACGCTGAAAATAATTTATTGCGACATGAAATTTATATTTAAATTGACGCCACACGAACCGAAATTATGATTGGATTAATTTTAGGCTGAACTAGTTTTGAACATTACAGGAAGACATAAAAAAGTAGATCGCATGAATAAGTCATGTCGTCATGTACTTCCTACGCACCCTACTTTTTAACGCCTATTTGTAGCCACGAGCACAGTTATGTTGCTTAGCATTTTCAGGAAGCGTATGACCCACACACACACAAACAAGGTTCGATTGTTATTACCAATACGCAATCGATTGCCGTTACCCTGGACAAGTTACGATCGTTCTGGTTACCCTGTTTATATTCAGGCCGCACGCACCCAATTAATCAACCTGATTAATATTTTACGCCCACATCAGCCCACCTTAATTTGGAAATACTTTCACATAACACGCCGGAAAATCAATTAACAATATTTACACCGCAGCTCGAGATTTTATTTAATACCAATTTTTCCTGACTTGTTCTGCCTTAAAATTTCGCCTGCACGGTGGCGACCTGCGCGACTGCAGCAAATCCGTCCGTCTGTTGTCGACACAGATGCATTAATCATCGGAATTCCCTGCTGGGAGAAGCCCCACTTGGAAAACTGTTATTGACGGAAAAGTGTCGAGGAGCTGATTTGTCGCCCAACTCGCGTCAACATGTAATAATCACTCCTGTTGCAACAACGGGTCATACTTCCCCAGGTGAAGGTTACATGACATCTCTTAGCTCACACATTAAACGGCCATCCAGTTACATGTCTGCTCCTTTTTAAGTGTATTCATCTGCACGTTTGCGTGGCTTCTAGAGGTGACTCCTTATAACCGAGGATCATGCGAGCTGGTTATTATTTTTTCCCATCCAGTATATAGCTTTTTGTAACTCTTTTAAACCCACCCATCGCATCAATCTCAGTCAGAATAACAACTAGCCAACCGTTTGATGGCACTTTCATAACTGGAGATGGACTGATTTACAAAAGGACCGACCACAAAGAGAGGAGTTAGTCAACCGTGGCCAGTCAGTAGATACACTTTCGTCACGCATTGATTATGCAACGTTGTTACAGTGCAGGACAACACAGTTTGTTTCTAATCAGCCCGCCCCTTTCAGTGTACACACTCGTTGAAACAGTCCGAGTCAATCATGGCTCGTTGCAACAAACTGGTTTGACATTTGCAGGGCAAGCAAATTGGGTTATCTATACGTTGGCAGTAAGACTGATTTTAGGGGAAAGATAATGATTGCAGCTAATTTGTCTTCAAATGTATCGATATTCATGGGTGACGTCTTGGGCACGCTATTGGCGCAATGTGATTTTCTACTTTATCTGGACATACATTTCCCTCCTCTTATAAATGACAACAATGGTCATTCCAATCTTCAGTGGCAGCTATATCTCTCAACCTATTACCTGGAAGTGCCCTAGAAGGTGTCCTGCCCCATTTGGAGAAACGACACCATAAATTTGAGGGTGTGGTCAAGGCCATTCTCACCTGAGTCATCTTGTCGCTCTTTCCTTCCCAGCTGAGCCTCTCGTCGTACACAGGATCCTGGTTGGTGCCAATGAAGATGGGCTCCCAGTGGTGGTAGGGCTTGTGCCTCTTTCCAATGTGGAAGACGTGTACCCCCGGGTTGACGGCCGCCACCATCCACTCTCTGGCCTTGGGTATCTTGTGGCACTCGGCGCAAACCTTTTGATGGAACGGAATGGCCGACTTCTTCTTGAGCATTCGGATCAGTTCCTTCTTGTCCTCCGGCAGCCTCGAGGACTCCTCCACCTCGAAGATGGACATGACGAAGACCTTCGGAGCCGGCCGGAGCACCTCCTTGTCTCCCCTCCTGATCATGGCCAGGAAGTCGGGTATCAGGTTGGGACTAGGGTACAGCTCAATGTCCGACGGAAGGATGTAGTGGGTGTGGGAGTTCTCCCTGGCCACGTTGCGACCCACGTTCACCGGGTAGGTCAGCCCCTTTCGACGCCTGTACGTGGTCAGGTTGGACCACGGAGCCGGGTTGGAACAGTTGACCACCGAGGTGTTGAGGAGCGCCTTCTCGGGTCTGGGTATCTTCGGAGGGAAGTGCTTCTGGTCGAAGTACAGGTGGAAGGAGACCAGGTCGCGGATCAGGTTGGTGCTGCTACACTGGTGCAGGTGCTGGATGACGGACAACGACGCCTCGAAGTCTGTGCCAGGGGCGTAGACGGCCACCGACACGGGGCCGCCCCACCTCTCGCACAGGGGCTCCAGGTTGTCCAGGAAGCTGAAGTCGCCGTGGGTCGTGTACGTGATGCTCTCGTCGCACGCGAACGTCCGTTGCCCCGGTATGTAATTGTGGAGGACCCAGTATGGGCCACGCTGTACGTACCGGGGCATCGCCTTCCTCCCCTGGCACGGTATGGCCCGGGGCTCCTCTGAAGATACAACAAACTGCTATTAAGACGGAAGCTGGGCGCCATTAAGTATTCAGTTTCAAGAACTTCGACAGAAACACTCACAACAATATTCTTGGGTTATTACACGCAGTTTTTACATTCCCTCGTTTTGCATTATTAAGCGCTTGCATTTGGGCTTTGGATCGATGGAAAAATTTCGACCTCGGAAAGAGCTGTCGTTTCCATAACGTTATGATCCAGCAGTTCGGCTTCATATACGGCCCATGCAGACAGGGCCATTTGCATTTGAAGCGTCGGATTAATGTAATTGTATATTTACTGTGATTTCCAGCCCCCGCCAGTACATCAATTTCATGCGGAGGGGTTAAGAAAGGGCTGGAAGTGTTGTGTAATGCAAGATTATCTCACTGATGAAGAAGCTCTTGGTATGCGAATAATTTATTATCAAATTACAAAAGTAATTATCATGTACTTTACGACGATGCCACCGGGCATATGCAGTGTCACACAGGAATGCAGGAAATGCTAAAGTACATAAAACACGGAAAATAAAACGCTATAAAACCTGAAACCCTAACAAACTACTCATAAGCGGAACACAGTTACACACGGCCCATGAGATTTTTTTTTTTTTAAAAAATTATGCATTGTTTACTCCTGCCTTGATTGTTACTTCTACCATTTCAGTCCCTTGTTGTCCAGCATATGCAGTACATCCTTTCAAAATTCAAACTAGTTCATTCACATGGACCCTGAACCTGACCTTAATCCGGCTCGATTTTAGGCCCTTTACATGCCAGCAAACTGGCTAAATCAGTTTATGACACAGTGTAGGCGGAAACTCCAGCAATACTCTACAGTGTGTGGTACAGTAGCACAGTGCCCAGAAGGTGCTCGTCCTAATGATGGCTACGTCGGGATACAACTTTATCTCTATGAATTCCTGTGTCCAGCAAGCCCTGTAATATTACTGTGCCCCCGACCAATTAAAGTGCAGGAGAGCAAAGAAGATGAGGAGGGAAAAAGTCGATCCCCGTGTTATTTGATGTTAGACTTTTCGCCAGAAGATCAATACTCGCCGGTTCTAAACCTAATTTTGATGCCAAAGAAGAAAATTTCAGCTTCTGGCCTGAAAATAGGATCCACGTCATCGCCCCCCAAAATTACAGGGTGTGTGGAAAAATCTTTGATAATTTTAGCGTGAGACCCACCTCCAGTTGTGGTCTTGTCGCTGCTTTGTGTTGAGGTGGCCGTACAATCCGGGCACCTCAGCGACTTGACGGTGGTGACCACCTGCTGTACCGGAGGCGGAGGAGCCATGGTGACCACAGCACCAGTGGACTCGTTGGCACCAGCAGGCACCACCACATTCCTGGCACTACCCCCAATTATCTCCTGTCCAACCCCCACCACACTACCACCACCACCACCACCACCGCCATCCTGAAAGACGGCGCTATCTATGGACGTCAAGTCCCTCCTGAGGGCCTGCCCCTGTCCCTGCCCCTGTCCCTGCCCCTGTCCGGTGGAGGTGAGGGCAGCGGCATTGGTGACCTGGGGGGCGTATCCCTGGTTGATGTGCACGGCCACGTAGAAGACCACGCAGACGTTGATGAGGATGCTCACTTTGACCAGCCAGTTCCTCCTGCTCAGGATCATAGTGAGTAGGGGTCATGAAGATGGATTCAACCGAGCAGGGGGCGGGTCAGGGGTCACCACCGCTGATGTACCACCACCAGCAGCTCGCAACTTCTTGCGCCCAGCCAGCTTTTTATACTCCGGGGGTTACCCGCACCGGCACATACTTCTTGCTAGACGCTCTATCACACCTGTCAATTCAGAAACAAATATTTCATTAATCAGTGTTCAAGTCGGTTAGTTTATTTGTAAATAAAATAAAGCAAACGAAACGATAAATCAATACATATATCGATATACTGGTAGGTTAATTTGTAAAAAAATAAAAATAAATATCGACGTAAGTGCTGTAATGCAGTATAGTTCATTCCCACAACCCAACAAAAAGGTGCGGATAATTCGTCACGAGATCGCGTAATAAAAGGTTCTCCTATAGATAAAATGTGCGGCAATCACTCGATAGTTAGACGACCTTAACAGACACACTGAAAACTCCCGAGAATCTATTCACTTCCTTCATTCCAGACACTTTTCGTGCCAGTAATGAATAAGAGGGGTCGTGCGTTTCAAGTACACCCTTCCCTGACACTGATATTCAATTCATTGTGCGCCAACAATATATACCCAGGACGATTTTGTAGAGCGGCTTTCATAGCTTCATGCCAAGTTCAGATTTACACTTTTGATGAGAATAAAGATATGACTTGTGGCAAAAGGACAAAAATATACCACCCGACCCAAACACACAGTATTGTGATAGCAATCACCTTGGCTCCATGCCACGTACGGGGCCAACGCAATTATAACCCGATTCATAAAACCTCCAAACGTAATTTCCATCTTTGTGGGTCACCCCACCATTGACACAATTTTAAAAATAATGCGTCAGACAGCCTTTTGTAGTGTTTCCTTTGTATAATTACTCAATTAGTGGCACTAACGATATATACATAGTAATGGACTATAACTTAACCTCGTTTTTTTTTACCGAAATCCCTAATAATGCCCATATTTGGAGTAGAAAAATATTCAGGGTAAATTGCCCATTACAACTGAGACATACCTTGCATCGACAGGCACTGTCAGAAGCACAAGTCTGGCATGGTTTCAAGCCCGGTTTGAATCCGTTCGCTATGCAAAATGTCTATTTCCAGGTCTCTCCATTCTCCCTTGCCAAAAGCTCACCGATGCAAACTGCCATTTCAGCTGAGCACTGCACAACCGACTCTTGCCTAATTAATTAAGACAAACGAGACGTTTTAACGGAATCGTGGCTAAGATCCTCCCCATTAACACGGTCACGCCCCGTTTCTTCCCCGATCCGGTTCTAGTAAATCACAAAACTTGGTTCCGCAACGCTGACTCTTCTTGTTAATCTCGGCCTAACCTACTGCTTGTGACGACCTTGCGGGTCACACATTTTTTTTTGTGTGGGTGTCCCACAAACCTGTCGTCTTTTGATATGATTTATTGTCGGAAAATATTTTCGTAAAAAAAAAAGAGGAATGTTACGATGATGACAACGGAAACACTATCCGGGTGTAATTAACACCACCAGAACATGTGCTGTTGAGGGTGTTAATTTCCATCTAACCACACCTCCCTGGGCATATTCAGTCACCTTGACCTATGCCAGGTTCATATACGGAGCGTATTAAATGACAATATTGCTTTACCATTAGGTGCAATAAACAAGACAAATGGGGAGCGTCACGCCATTATTTTTCTTAGTACACTAATTATTTTTTAGCAACTATATGCCGGTGTTAAATCCCTCGAACACGTTTTAGTGGGTTCAGCAGCACGCATATCATAGGGAAAACCGCAACAAAAGTGACGCCCAACATTATCGGTCTGTGTTCATACCTTCCCGGGCATTACATCCGTCTGTCTTCAGGCCCAAAAATTTTCCCAGCCCGCACCACATCCCCGGGTATAATCAATGCACCAGGCCAGGGGTCAGCCACGGGTCGATACCACGCACATGTCCAGCTCACAAACTGACCACTCTCCCAAAACTTTTTTTCCTTCCTATATACACAACAGCGTGCGAGCAGGTCACTAGTCTAGTGCTGACTAAACCGGAGGACGGAAGGTTGCTGGGGTGGAGTTGGGGTTGCTGGGGTGGAGAAGGGGGGGCCGTTACATCTCCGACGTTGCCTTTCCGTCCACGGAACAGCCGGGTACAAACGCGTATCAGAGATCGATAATTATATGCAACTTCAATTGACCGCCTTGTTTCGCTGACTTGCCTGATATGGTTAAATGCCCCTCGTGCTGCGGCTCAACCTTACCCAACTTGTGTGCTGTAATTATATGGGGGGTCATGACCGGGTCAATAGCTGCGTTAGGTCAGTGGCGAGTGGAAGCGAGATTTCCCCTCAGTACATATCGCAAGACACACTTTCACACGACTCACCGTGATTCGTCGCGAACAAACAAAAATGGACATGAAAAACCGTCGTGATAATAGCTTTAGACTTGCTTTCTATAACGGGCTACCATAAAAAATGAAGATTGCAGGCTGTTCAGTCGTTCTCGCAACTGTTCGCCGAATTTACAGTGCTGTCGGCATACACAGCTCCGTTAGGCAATAATGCACATACGGTATTGCTAAATTGAGGAGAAAATATTTTTACCTTCAGTAGACCTGTGTATGAATAGGTTTTCCAATAATGCAGAATCATCATAAGAATGTCTGAATTTGACAACCACATGTTCGACTCTATTGTAGCACATGATGTCCTCTGCCTTACTGAATATATATCATACTGAGTAAGGCAGAGCACATCATTTGCTACAATAGGGGGAGTCGAACATGTGATTGTCAATTTCAGACATTCTTATGACGATTCTGTACTTGAAAGGCCTCAGTATGCATTATTGGAAAACCTATTCATACACAGGTGTATATACTGAAGGTAAAAATATTTTCTCCTCAATTTAGCAATACCGCATGTGAATTTTTGCCTAACGGACCTGTATGCCGACAGACTTGAATTATCTATTGTACACTCATTGCGCATTGTGCATTGTGGATTGGAGTTGGATTCAGCTGTTCGTCTTATTTTCTCTCATACCATTTACACAAGAATAGTTTAAAATTAAATTAGTATCACATCCCACAGTCAGTGTCCTTATACGTATACCAATGCTCATGCAGTGACTTCTATCAGCAATCATGTGGCCCAATGATCTGCTGAAACAAGTACGTTGTGATAACAGTAAAACTGCGCAAATCTTGTGCCCGTATATAGTACACTTGGTGGTTCCGACAATAGTTCAAATCCGTCAATAGTACTAAATGTTGCATGCCGAGATTATCCGACAGATATTTTCTAAGTGCAGGAGGAGTAAATAAATGACAACCTCTGCGTGTTTCCCTCTGAGAACTAAAACCGGGAATTCCAACGAAATTAGCAATGCCTCCCAAAATTAAGCACTATTTCGCAATATCCACCTTCTTCAGTAAAAAAGATAATAAGGCAACTCCTTAAAAAAAACTAGTCAATAGTTGCCGGGAAGCCTGTCATTATTTTTTCATTACAAATTACAACATTGGTCCCACTGCCTTGGGAACCCTCGACCAGAAAAAAAGTCATTCTAAATCAGCAAAAATTATCTGATGTCCCATTTGCGCCAACGGTCGATCAGTAATAGCTTACAAGTTCAAGTCGGGCTAAGCACTTGCGAAGTCCTTGAATGGCATTTCCCATAACCAACTTTGGAGGACTCTCTCTGGGTCCATGCCACACCCTTTTGGAGATAAAAAAATTTGTAATGCTACATATCTATACAAGTGCCCGGACATACCAAAACGCGACGGAAAAAACGTTTAAATGTGCTGCAAAAAAATACACTCAAAACGAGCGAATTTAGTGTACGGACTAAAATATCGAGTGCAAAATCACTCTAATTTAAAAGCAATCCTGCCTAATAAACATGGGGGAAAAAATTTGTTTCGGTCACCTTTTGAAGCAGGTTGGAGCGCTGCCGGCGGAAAATAAGGTCCCGGCCGTACGGTACCCGGTATCGACCCATGCTTTTACAAACATGACTGCGAGCGGCTTCCCCCCTTTTGACAACTCTGCGGCACTTGTCACCCACCCTTGTTTGCCCCCCCCCTCTCCCCTGTCCCATTAGCGCCTTCTCTCCCTGTGTTCCACTCCCCAAATTTCATTTCGGCCATGAGTAATTAGCCCTCTGATATAAAGTAGTTCTCTTTTAAAAAAATGCCGACCCCAATTCAGGTGTCTTAGACGTATACCGGAGAATGTTAAAATGTGTGTGACCCCGCACAGCCGACTTCCTATTGTGTGAGGGACTCAGTCCGGAACAGTTGACATCCTGAACTCAATGGGCGACACTATCACGGTCTATATTCGGAAGTAGTGCGATGCTGAAGGTCACCACACATGCTGGGGATAACCCTCGCAAATTTTTTGGTGCGTACAAAGACAGGTGGTAGTTTGGCATTGACGAGACGACAACAATTTTTTTAAAAGGATCACATATACCCCCTTTGACACGAATGTAACCTTCGAGTTGAAACTGCATTCCTACGAATTGCATTGGATCAATCAATAATGTTCGATACGCTCTGGCATGATCTGATCTACGTCATGGGTGCATTGCAAACCAAGATTGGAACAGGAACAACCCACATTTTCCTCAGGAAAAGGAACGGCTGATAGGAAATTCACACATGCGTCACACACTCACGTGCTGCAATTGCAAAATAAATAAAAAAGGAAGCAGCAAATGTCGATTTTCGATACACTGTGTAATGCACTCATTATTTCCAGTAAAAAATTCAGTAAAGTGCACGTTCATGTGACGCACTGGCCAGACTGTCTAATAAATATTAGCCGGTCAGCATTAAATCTTGACAAATGGCCAGGAAAAAAAATTTGGACTCGAATAACAGTGATGTAAAAGTAGTTTCTACATAGTGGAGTTACATAGGTTTGAACGCCCTATAGCGTCATATGGTTCAGATTTCTAGGGAGTGGTGAATTTTGGTGAAGAGAAAGGAATGAAGAGGAGGCCAGTCCTTTCTCTTCCAAGATCGGGGGCTATAACGTGCTCTCGCCCAAATATTCTTTATAGACCCTCACGACCTGCCCTTCCTTATTAATCACCTGCGTGCTTGCTTTTGGCGTGCTCTGTGCAGTAGGGACAAATGCGGACTTGACGTATAAACACACGATAATGAATTATTGTCGTCTGCAAAGGCGATTGGTGGCGCTGTGCCGCATGGTAAGATGACAGGATGGTTGATAAATAGGGGGCGTTTACCAGCTAACAACTATTATACGGCTGGATAATGTATCAGGAGAATATTGCAGAAGATGGGGTGCACACACACACCGGAGAAATTTGTAGAAATATATTAGGCGTGATTTTTCGTGAATTGTGAGGTCATTCTCCAGGGATATCGTTCCTGGAGGAAGACTATTAGCTTCTGGAAGTGCACCTGTTTGCACTGCTCTCCCAGGGCGATCAGTTCGACGAAGTGCTCGTTCACTTGATTGCCTTGGATTCTTGGAGACTGCGGATCTTTATCTCCAGGACTGTATACTGCGTACACCCTAAATTATGTTGAAATCGCCATCAAAGTACATCTATCGTCATGGTTGCACCTGGATGTCATCTCGCACAAAAGTGTAGGTTAATTAGTGTATTTTCCGACTTCTTTTTTACGGGGCATGTGGCGAAATAGTGGCCCAGAGTATGACGCCGATGGGACATGCAGTAACTCCATCCGTTTCGACGTCAATTGACACGTAGGTAATGGGTGTGTGCGCTTTTTTTTGTGGTACCTGGACTGACAAATTACCTGTGGGCTTTCCACTTCGACCTGTCCGTCAAAAACTGCGGCGTATGTGAAAACGTGAGGGCCCTTTTGTTTCGGCCGCATTATAATGTAAACAGGAAGTTCCAACACACACACGTTATTCTGCAAGGCTAATATACAATATTGGGAAGCAAGTAAACACCCGCGCGACAATTACCATTCTGTTGATTTTCATACTCACATAATGATCTATTACAGTTGGGCTAAAATTGGATTCAAACATACCGGTATGTAAAAATATGTCTCATCAACAAACTCGGATTACCTTATTCGTGTCGTTCCCTTATCACTTTGGTGGACAGGAAACTGCAGCCTTATCTGTGAGACATGATAAGAATGGGACATGATGCACTACATTAGCTTTTACATAAACGTTATGCTCGTTACGCTGGCTATATACATGGCATAAAACTTGTTGGGTACAAAGTAGTTAAATATTCTCAACTACTTATTTCCTGTCAAGACCAGTTCCAGGTCTTATAGCCTTTTTTTCAAACTGTCAATCATCAGCTCATCTGAGTAGAAAATTGCACACGTCATTGTCATTCATTTGAGAAATTAAGTTAGGTGTGGCAGCTCGGTACATTGCAGACCTTAGCAATTACGGCCGGCTCCGGTTAATTTACGCACGAATCATTTACGT
Source organism: Catajapyx aquilonaris (assembly GCA_000934665.2). Classification (NCBI taxonomy): domain Eukaryota; kingdom Metazoa; phylum Arthropoda; class Diplura; order Dicellurata; family Japygidae; genus Catajapyx; species Catajapyx aquilonaris. The sequence goes on from JYFJ02001741.1 coordinate 40,380, forward strand.
GTATATCCAGGCCGAGTCAATAGTCTCTGACCCGTCAGCCATTTTTATCTGCATATCAAAATCCATAAATGAATCTATAAATTACCCTCCACGCTGTGCAGCAGACCAGTGGTTATTCTCAGTTAAATTATGTTCCTATTGGTTGCAGTCAAGGGCTGATTATATCTGCGGATATGTATGTATAGGAATTATTCATAATGCATATTATTCCCCCAATGGCAATTCAGTTCACAATGGTAAAATCAATAAAAATAAATATTTTCCCTTATTTCTCTTCCTCATAAGCTCTTAAGGTCAATTACACAGGATAATCTCGCTCGTTACACTAATTTTTATCAATTATTAGGAGGCGTGTCGCTTCATAAATGAACAGATTTAATTTATGGCAGTGTCACAACATTCCTGCAAAGACCAGGAAACAAGATATGGGGCCAGAAATATGCATACAAATTCCTCCAAATGTGGAGATGGAGCCTGCGGGTTGTGCCCGGATGCCACAATCATCTGTGATAGTGGTGTAAAAGCGGGCTAGGAATATGCAAACCACGGAAAGAATGCAAATTACAAGCGATAATGGCAGTGTGATAAAGAAGATCAAGTGCTGGGAGGGTATAAGAAGAAGTCGCAGGAAGATCGTTCCACGTTTAAAGTGCAGCGGGGGTCCCGCACACATGGGTGAGAATGTGTCTATTTCACATGTGAGTGTTTCAGACCTTGTCTTGTTCATTTCTATGCTGAACTCGTGTGCTTTTTTGCTGAGAATATTGTGATTTTTTCATGGTTTCGTGTGTTTTATGCATTATTTACGGACATTGTTGTGAGATGCACTGTGGCCGATTTGTTTCGACTTGGTTGCAACCTTTGACCTATGTGCGTGCGACTTGTGTATAATCGGTGTAACCCCAATTTCACGTGAATAATGTATAATCCGTTTATACTTTGAAAGGAAAGCAATGTTAAGGTAACAAGATGTCCTTGTTTCTCAAAGTGTTTAACCAGCTTTGATAATAGTGTAATGCGGACTTAATTGTGCAAAAAGACGGCAAGAATGCAAAAAGACAAAAGTGTGAAAGTGCAGTTACGGAAGACTAGAGATAATAATTAAGACACATGGAAAACATATCCGGTTTCCAAAGTGAGAGTGTTTGTGCAGTGTTTGTTCACCTTTACACAAATTGTGCTGCAACCTTAAAAGTGAACTGACTGGATTGTATCTCTGTGATGTAGACTGACATTTTGTACAGAGTCGTTGACCTTAATACATATTAGCCTCGGTCACCTTTAAAACAACCTGATGGTCATGAGTTCATGACCTCTCACCGCCTGCTTTTTTATTTATTAAATATCCAAGCCCTTTCCCACAAAATTGCAGGGCTGCGTGGGCCATGCCTTTTGACTCCCTCTGTCCACAATCGCATTTATAACGATTAAGTTTCCAACAAATTAACTCCCCTAATTAACGCAACAGAACCCGCCGACTATACATAGCAAATGACTCCACACATAACGAATGGATTAGCATGTACCGTGCAGTTAACATGAATAAATAACATATGATGATCGCCGCCAGCAAAAGGCTCCCTTCCTAACAAATTAATTAATCCCCACCCACCCTACCCAACCCCCTATATGTACAGGGTGATTCATTGAACATATACTCAATGTACAGTGTGCTGCAATATCGCACGATTCAGCCGCTAAAATGTGTTATTTACTTATTTACGAGTTGCTATTAGGTAGAATTGAAAATAAAACATTTCGATCACTACATACAATTTTATTGTTCGCCCCAGCAACCTGCTGACTCCTTCTGACTTGGCCAGTGCAACACCCTGTACACACACTCGCCAGAAGCAGCAAAATTTACCGTTTGGAAGGCACCCAATAATAGTCTGGGTTGCGGAACTGAGACCTGCTGAATAATGGGCGGGTCCGGTCCTTTCTTCTTATACTGCCTGCCTCACTCACGCACACATATTTATACATACACTCACGCATAAAAAAGCATCCCGACCGGCATGCCGTTATGGAGAAGCGGCCGAATGGCGCCAAGGTGCACGAACTACTTTGATTACAGGTTGACTTGGGATTGATGAGAAGGTTTGGATTGACCCTTATCCTCCGGACTCGTATGATGATGATGATGATGCCCGGATTATTAACATTGTAGTACGGTAAACGAGTCATATGTTTTTGTTGTCCAGGTGTGTACACCCTGCTGGGTTCATTCCAGGAGGACATCGAGATACAAGCCATGTGCAGCTCAAAATAGACATGACAGGTGAATGCGACACCTCGGGGCGCCGGAAAGGTATGCAACTATATACACTGCCAACATATGCAAAGTTGGCTCGAATCAAATATGAATTGGCTGCCCCTAAGACACACGCGGTCACCCGGCATTGCACCTGAACAATTCTGACTCACCTCAACCGCATGCTGTTGCAGTTGGTCGGCCATTGCCTCTATTTCTTTTCCATCCCCAATTATAACCGCACGGCAAGAACGACAGCCAGCCATACCAACCCTTGGTCATCGAATTGCAAAATAAACACAGAATCCGGCTCGCAAATATTGACACCTCTTTGGCTGGGTGGCACTTTCACTTCCAGGGCTCAAGTACATGGAGGCAGATGGACGCGTTTCTTCGACGAGGAAATATTTCGCCATCTTACGAGCTTCGTAATGGTTTCCTTCCCCGCATTTATCTCATCTCCCTTTGCCTTCTGCTTCTAGAGAGAGAGTTTTTGGTATTCTTTAGTGCGACACACAAAAAAATTTATTTTCCAGCAAAGGTGTTATCTCACGATGCTGCCAACAGACTTTGGAACCTCTGGGGGACTCCGCAGCTCCTTTTTCGGAAACTTTACAAGCCTAGCTTACAAAAGATTTTCTTCTTCTTCCCTTTCTATACTTACAAATTTCATGCTGCCTCCTTTTGAAATAAGCTGGAATCGTAGGTCGATTGAGTCCAAAAACCTGTTCAAAGAAGGTCGTCCTTTGGTTCCCAACAAAAAGTGAGTGTTTGCACTTGAATGCAAGGTCGGTTCATGCAGCAGGTACAAACCGACAGGTTTATTACTAGCCTGTTCTGATCTATGCTATTCGTATAACGAGATTTACGATCTTCCGCTCTATCGTTAAATGATGCACGCTTGTAACCGGCACGTAACTCTTTGCCGATACTAGATGTGCCATATAATATCAATAGAGGAGGTCATTTATGCCGCTTTGTGTCATCTTTTCAGGGGTTTACGACGTGTGTTGTTACGCTGTATGAAATATGTCATTCTTTCATGGATGAACGGCTTGAAACACTTCAAAAAATACTGTCCACAATAAAATCCTTCTAACTGTCGTCTATTTGCAATTATTATACCTGCTGGACACTGCCAACTGTTGGCGACATCGCAATATTTGTCCACCGTAATGTCGCCCTGTCCACTTTTTATGCCCTCAAAGTCCCCAAAGGCGTGTTGACTATTTTTGGGTAGCGAATGGTGGGTTGGCAAACCTGGCCCTGGAGAGAAATCCCAGGCTGACCTTGCACGTTTTGGAGCGGACCTTCGCCAGGTTGCATGGAGCTCGAGAGAGATCAACATCCGCGGTCCATTACCCTTAGCTGGCCAGCAGTAAACAAAAGGGACAGGTAAAATGGGCACCGGGAAGGCGAGGCTCCATAGAAAGTGGTTCTCTTTTTTATATATATTCATCCTAGCAACCTCTGGCCAGAAGCAAGTAAAATTCATGAACTCCCCTTTGGGCGTTTGTGAAAATTTTTTTATATATAATCCCTAGAACCTATTGAAAACCCCGTTTCCTAGTCCTTGGGGCGATGTCAGAAAAATTTGGGGGAAGATAGACATTTCGCCGATAAATCATGGCTGCTGCGGAAAACTTTTTCTTCTCCTGGAAGCCTGGAGCAAAAAGGAGAGGAGTTTCTTGTACGGACAGGTTTCTCTTTCGCCTAAAAATGCAGCCATCCTACTTTCTCTGGTGCGGTACGAGATGTCGAACACTTTTCGATATCACAGTGGTCAACAAACTTGGGAAGGTTGCAGCATTTCGACCGAAACCTTTTCCAACCCGGATGACCGCTGGTTGGTCTGCCCGGTGGTGGTTGGTTGGTGTGGTGGGTGGTGGGCCAACTGAAGACCAAGAAGAAGAAGAGGTGTTGGCAAAAACCGGCCAAACCAGCGGCATTCCAGCTCTTTGCAAGCAGGCGGCCAATGACACGAAGAGGCCAAGAAGGAACGCGGGCGCCAGCGGCGTCGCCATCAACTTTTTGGTAAACACCTTTGGCGCCATGGTGCTGGAGAAGTTTTCGGCCAAGGGCGGTCGCCTCCAGGCACCCAAAGGAAAAACCTTGAGAAAATTAATCCCTTCCAACATCCCCGCCTTCATCATTTCCTCGTGTTCTTCTGTCACGTCTTCATGACCATTCCAGAATTTCGCAATATTCTCAGCAACAAAAGAGAGGCGCAAATTGCGCCGGGTGTGATAAAATAATTCGCTGGCCGCTTTGTGGCTAATTGCTATAGGCAATAATCACCAATTTCGCGCTGTAGACGGCGATTCGACAATGAACTTGCCGGATCCAGAAGGCCTTCAAACTGCCACCAGAAAATCCGGTTAAAAATACTGGGCGGTGAAGAGCCCAAATCGCCTGCTCATAGTTTTATTGCGGGGGGCAATTCAGAAAACACATACTTAAAAACGTAGAAAACCTGCCAAATATTGCAGAAAACTGGAGAAAAGAATTGAGAAAATTCTTGCCCGGCCAGGGGATCGAACCTTGGACCTCAGAGGTGGTCAAAGGTTCGATCCCCGGACAGGGAAAGAATTTTCTCCATTGTTTTCTCAAATTATCTGGAGGATTTGAGATGTTTTCTCCGTTTTCGAGCTTCTCATGCACATTCATACGCTTTCTTACATGTAACTGTTTACCCCAGCAATTTTGCTTCTCTCTAGTTACTGGTGTAATCAAAATTCTGCGTTTGTCGCAAAATCTGCAAAATCCGTTCCAAAAAAATTATTTCGCAAAAAAAACAATGGTCAGCGCCTAATGCCCAGTGCGCAGGTCATCCCGGCCACTGACCTCTTCCCTCCCCAGCGCAAAAAGGTGCAATTACCGAGCATAAAAATCCTCTCTCCCCCGCCTGCAAATTCCACTTTATGCCTCTATTTTGACAAGTGCACACCGCCCAGATACACACAAAGTTGTCGCCTTGTTGTCCGCCCCTTGACCTGCTCAAGGGTGTAACGACCCAGCTTGGAAAAAAAATGCAAATGGCAAAGTCGATCGGCGACCTTGACCGGTTCAGCGCGCGATTTGCGAATAATTCTTGCAATCTTCTCCGGCGCACCGGTATTCCCTTGCCCTTCGGTATGTGGCAAGTTCCTGTTTTTCCATGAAGGCAAAACGGTGAACAACAAGAGGCAGGCCTCCGAAAAACCTGATTGGGCTCCGTTGGGCTGGTCGTGAAATAAGCGCCAAAGTCGCGATTTTTTTTTTGCAAAAATTCTATTCAAAGGATGTCTCAGGACAGGTACAGTAATTTAATCCGGCCGCATTTTTTTTTCTTTTTGCAAACCAGTCATTCGGTGTTGTTTACACCAGGACTTGCTATTCTGGTTTCCACAATCTATTTTCAGACTCATTAACATGCAGGACTAGCCCACCATTTTTACGGTGACTAATGTCCGACTAGGAATTCCTGTATAATTAGTATCGGGAAGATTACCAATTTTTTTTAAAGGCTCCAAAATTCGGGGTGAATGGCATCAAAAGACTCTGCGTGAGATTTCTGGCCACATTTGGACACGGTGTCGGCCTCGTGACGCAAGCAGACGTTTGAGCAGTCCTCCGATTTCGAGCCCTCTTGTTATCCACTACATTAGATAATGGCGGCCATGCAACAAGTTACCCGTGCGGAATAGGGTCTATAATCGAAGGGTCGACTCCCCGAATCGCAACCTGAGAGAAACACTCGACCGATTTTCCCGTGGACGTCATCGGTGGTCAATCTTCACTAGTGGCGCGTCTCATACTTATTTACAGCAATCGGAAGCAGTTCTAATATAATATCAGGTCTTAATAGCATTTTAGCAGAGTAGCAGTTCCTGATAGCGTTTATAACATAATAGGGGCTCTTAATAGCAGTAACTGCTATTTAGGCGACGTTGCCACATTTTCGTGCCCCGAAAGTAAAGCCGGAACAATCCGGGTACAATGTCATTGTCCGGGGGTTGAAAAATTTTCGCACCTGGCCGTGAAGCTGGCCTTTGCCACGTGCGTAAATGTCGCCATTCTTACTCACCCTATTTGCGAAGAACAAATTGCATCGGCCCTGAAAAGGCAACCACGTTCCGGGGGAGGCGCAATGAAAGAAGTAATTGATTCAATTACACCTCCCACTGGCTTTGAATTGTACTCCGATTCTTATTCTGGGCATGCATCAGAAGCATGCTTAGAAAACGGCATTCAGATCTGTTCTCTCTCTTTTTTTGCGAATTCAATGCCCGGAATTCCGTGAGCTGTGATTACACCGTAAAAGGTACATCGCAGTTTTCATCAACTTCCCCTAAGCGATAAATCACTAACGATGCTACTACAAAAATTTTAAAAAAACTTCCGTTAACTGGATAGTCACGGGGTGCATTTTAGGAATGTAATGTTAATAAACATTTACTGCGACTTTTATCATCTCAAGTACAGGTGGTGAAGATGTGTCGTCGCGGATGACCTCCGAGGGAAATTGTTTATGTCGTCATGAGTCATACCGACTGTTGATCACTTCATCCGACTGAAAAGTTTCCGAGCCTGCAAACACGTCAATATCTCTGAAGGATACCCATGTGAGCTGACTTATACAACATATTTCACTTAACCAGTCATTTAGCGCCGGACGAAAAAAAAAGAGAGAAGAAATGGCGTACTCATCAGTGATGAATTGCTGACGACAATACGCGTGAGGACAAATGTTTTCGAGCAAAAAAGTGTAAACAAAAAAGTAAATTCGTGACTATTGTATATCTTCACCGCCTGACATTTACAACAAATCCAAACAGCACGATCGAATTGTCAGTTACGTGTGAATTCTTCCAGCATGAATTTTGCACGCAAAAAATTTAAGCCAAGATACCATGATTTAGCACAACCACAAGTATATGAAAATGTGACGAACAGATTTTTCTACCCAATTATAAATGGTATGACAAATGATGTCACCATAAATAAGAGAGGTCACCCCCTGACCCCGAAATGCCATTTTGGCATAACGACTTGACATTGCGAAAAATATAGGTATATATCCCAGCACACACACTCCAGTGGGTTACAACCGGTCTCCTCTGAAAAACTTAACTCAAGCATGAAGTGTGCGAAAATTTCTTCAAGAAGCCCCACCACGCTCATTTCGAACACACTTAACCCAGGCGTGAAAACTGGTCAAGAGGTCAGTGTGAAACTACACCCAAAAATATATCTTAGCACGACCATCCAACACGTTCCGAATGACTTCGTGTGCAAATCAGGCAAATCCTTGCAAAAAAAAAATAAAGAAGGCTGACGTAGTTCTTAACATATTTTTTTTGCACAGAAAGGAAGTTATTTCAAGGTGCTGCGTGTGCGTTACGTGGCAGAAGGTATGGGTAAAAATAGTATAAGTGCCGGTGGAATTGCCTAGACCTAGAAAATCCGGATTCCACAGCCCATCTGCCGCCAAATTTTGGGGGGATGAGGTCGCCGACACTGAGCCGCAAGAAAAAAAAGCTGCAAAAATATAACCCTGCCCTGTCACGTTTTATGCGACAACACCGACGCATCTTAAAACCCGAGTTTTATCAGAGGGGTAAATAACCGAGGCGTGTGAATTCCCTTCCTGAACTATTACGTGCAAAAACCTACTATACGCACGTGATGTAAATTACACTCCTCGAGTTTTTCAAAAAGTAATTAGGCGGTGGATCTTAAGATCTTGTTTGCAAAAATGCCACCGGAAATGTTCTCGACAATGTTCTTTGCAATTTTTCCGACTGTCGACGACCATGCGTGGGGAAGATAGGAGAGATCCAGGCACGAAAAGTGAATTCTCTAGCACGGAGCCCCAATTTTTTCCGTCCCATGTTATTTATTATTTCCATTTCGCAATGTCGTAAAAAAAGGGTCAAAGCCGAAAATTTCGTAACATTTTTTTTTCGTAATGGACAGGTGAGTGAAACATTCGTCGTGCAAGTTGCTCCTGTTTTTTTTTTTATGTCACTTAACTCGCTCCAGTGTCCTAGTTTGAGTCGCACGCTTCAAGTCCCTTCTCTAAATCGGTAAGCATCGGTTTGAGATACAAGTGAAAGTTTCTCACCTGCTTGTCCCATTTCGAGTATAGAGAAAAAAAAGAAATACCTTTTGTCGCTTCACGAGATCGTTGCATCATCGATTGAGAGCTGGAAACAAGAGCATTGTCTCCCAAGCCGATTGGCTCCCAGCAAATGTCTTCCGGATTTTTCTTGTCTTATACCACCTTCCTTCCCAGCTTCTTCAGAGACCCTTGAATATAGCGGAAAAACGAAAGTCGAAAATACTCCCGGAGCGTTGCACAAAGACGGAAGAGTGCAGCACTCAAAGGACCTTTTTTTCTCTCTCAATAGTGTTTCAAAGTGCGGGGTCGACCTCTAAGGGAAACATAGAGCAATCAATAATGGGAAGGGTAAAAAAAAATGGAAAAATTTTCCTTCCTCGAACTATAACCCTGAGAAGTTAAGGAAAGAAGAACTCTCCTAAAGTTCATCGAAACGACATGTGGGGCTCAGACATGAAAGGTAACCGCACTCAGGTAACTTTACAACCTCTCAGGGAGTCTCCTGAGAACCAAAAGATGTTTTTTTTTGTAAGTTACTTCATAATGTTTAACCGCATAAGAACCTTTTTCCGACACTTTCATCCGGTTTAATTTAAAATTTCAGACATAACCAATATATTGCAAGAACAACTTTGAGACAGTTGGTATAAGTCATGAACTCGCAAGTATTGAGGAAATAGGATCACATGGTGCTATAGACACTTTCACATTTAAAAAATTAATTCAAATGAGCTGTGTCATTGTGAAATTGGCAAGGTCGAGCAAGTTGACGTACCAAGAAAATCTTGAAGATCAAGAAGAACCAGTCAGTGACATTTTATAGACTCTGCCATCCAATCAGACAGAAATGGCAACATAAGTTTCTACATTTCCTTTCTATAACTGTAAAAACTAGTTGCACCATGCAATTACGCAAGATGTGCCTCAAGTTCAACCACAATGGTGTGCTAATTTATCACCCAGGCGACACATACAATTCGCGCTTTTTTTAATTTACCAGAAATTGATGCCTGATTAAGTACTTATGCCACTTTTTTGTCCTTACTGATTGCAAGCATTCCCGATACGGTCTGGCCCGTAATTAATGATGGTCGCCTGACAAGTGGCCAGCAGCTTCCTGCATGGCCATTCTTCTCCGCACCGTTCTGCACTTCAAGTACAATGCACTGCACCTCGGTATGACCAATCCGCTATAGGAAGACTATTTTTACTCCCCACCTCCCTCGTATAATTTTTTTGCATCCTCCGCATCCAGGCGCCAAAGTGCCCGTATAGCCTCCGGGCCATCCAAGCCTGTTGTAATCACCTACTAATTCTCCGAATGGGATTTTTTTTTTTCATTGCCCCCCAAAAAAAATTGGGAGCGGATTTTCCTAATGTGACCCAAGCAGACTTGCCATTTTTCACTGTGCAAAAATTTGCGCAAAAGAAGCCCTGGCGCCAGTTACCGGGACTTAATGTATGGTTCCTTCAGTATAATCCACCTTGCCCGCATACCATCTCCTTAGGTCTTATCCAAGGCCAAATACTGTACGAACAATCCCAGGTTTTTATTCGCATGCAAAAGTTAAGGGGGGTTACCCTATTTTTCTTGGTCGTTGACCACAAGTTCACTTTTTTATATATATTATTTTTTACGACCAGAAGCGCCTTCTGGAAAAAAAATCAAGTGTACCGGAACTTCACCCGCAAACAATTACGTGCGGGTAATTACGTTACGTAATAAGCTCCGTGTAAAAATAGCAACCGTGCTCAATAATTTAAGCTGCGGGTCTATATGCAACGGTCTCCTGCAGCAACGATACCGACAGCGACAATTATTTCAGTATGTTGCCAAAAATATAATTATATCGTATAGACTGTATAGATGGTGAAAGTATTACGCTTTGGGTTGACGGCTCATTTGCAATAATTCTGGGAATGGCCAGTTATATTTATCGTCTCGTTACATAACGAAATGCAAGTAAAACTAATGCTGATTTTCACGCAAGTCAGGTTACGTGAAGTTTCGCTGACATAACAATAATATGGATTGACAACACGAATGGATGAAAATAATATTTGCCCATTTTGAGCACGTACTAACGATGCAATAATTAACAATTTTTGCAAAAAATTACTTTTGCACGACCTTGCACCATAACGAACCTGTTCCTAATGGTGCGCAAGCCAGCTGTTGATGCACTCGGCCATGACACGTTGCCAGTACTGACCTTACAAGACGCAATTCAAACTTGAACTTCGCTCATCCAATCCACCACACAATGTTTTCGCAAAACTTAGGCTCGAAAAAATCTCTCCAAGGTGACGCAACCTAACAAAAATAACAGCCTTTCATAAATTCCTGAGACTGACCCAACGCTTCCTCGATACAATCAATTGAAAGAAAAAGGTTTTTCCTCCTTTAAAGGTGGCAAAGTCCTACGTCACTGGAATCCTGTTGCTGTCATTTCTCACAGGAAATCGCCAGGATCTTGACGGCGGAAAAGGTCGTCCATGTCCTAGGACTTATCTTCACGAGTGGCTGCGGCGACTTCCTTTCCGTTTTCTTCTTCTTCCTCGGTCACGGTCACTAGACTTTCTTACCCTCGACCGCCGGCGAAAAACCTTTTCCAGAGAGCGAGAGAGAGAGAGAGAGAGAGAGAGGTTCCGAGCAATTGGACACCGCCACGTGATATCGTAGACCCCCTCTTTTTTTTCCGGGGAGAAAATATCTCCGGAGCCCATCTTTTGGTGTTTGCCCACCACAGGGGAAAATTAAATACACCTGTGTGTTTACCGCAGAGCTTTTTCCAATATCCCCACCGGTCACCCTGGATCGATGGTCACGTCAGGGTGGCACGAAATTGCCAATTTCAAGTGGCGGACAGCTTAAAATATATCCGGTCTTGCCCTTGTGACGCACATCCGGAGAGATCGCTACATGCAAAGATCAGGAATCAAAAGGGAAAATATACTAAAAATTTCGATTGTTAATTACGTCTCTGAAAATCCGGTCCGAATAGCATAGAGAAAACCTTCGACGTACTTAATCTTATACGTACAGTAAGACGAATTTTACGTAAGTCGGGGCTGGCTGCATTTAAAAACTGACATCTATTGATAAATAAAAATCTGAATAATATCACGCAATATGACGAATTTCCGGACAGCCTCATTATAAAAACCTGCATCAAATGACTGGAAAATTTTTGCCATATTTTTTTCTCGGAAATCCCGCTGAATAATTCAGATGATACTCTTTCCTGTACAAAAAGCTTGCCTAATTGCTCGTCGAGCCAGATGGCTAGAAGTGAATAATTCCAAGCTTATCCGTGACAGGAAACCAACGATGCACATCGTACACTGCTGGAGCTCCTAAGCCTCACCTTCTCACGAATCGACCTTGGCTAGGGAACCATTCAGGTAGAATCAAGAAGATCCACACCTCTCTAAAAATCTCTCCATTGGCCACCAGTGGCTTATGATGACGCAGACAAAAAAACAACAACAAAATATTACACTTACATAGCATCACACTCTATCCTGGACACGTGACGTCAGCAACGTGATGCCCCCTCCCTACGGTACATCGTTCAGGACTATAATACTACCCATAGCCACAAAGGTCATCCAAGATTAATGGCTGCTCGGGACACCTGCCGATGTAAATTTTTATCTCGAAAAAATCGGACGTTTGGTGACTCACCGGATGGACAAGCACCCCTGAGGGCTATTTCTTCTGGCTAGATAATGACCTTGCAGGCCCTTGTCCTTCTTGTCGGTGCCCACACACCCACCGAAAAACCGCCTACGTCTTCGAACCACCGTCCTTGAAAGGTCACTCAGGAGCAGCAGCCCAGAAGCCCCTTGGAACCAGTCCCAACGATGACCTTTAATACGATTGCAGGTGGATGAAGAAGCAACATGCAACTTGGGGTCCATTAACATTCTTACTACCACCACGCCCATTTTCGGGTAGAAAGAAACTTGGCAGCTAACATGGAATGGCCATCGGGTTCGGATAGACTTGAATGCGCGGGTGAGAAGACATCCCATCCAAGTCTTTTTTTTGTATGCACGAAGTCGCACAAAAATATCCTAATCGAACCAGAACAATCATTAACCTAAATGGGGATTGCATGCGAAAAGATTGCACGACGGCATGTGTCGATGAATTTATTCCTTCCAGCTCGAAATGGGTCATTTTTTATATAGATATCCCAGCACGTCGCATGATACCAATTAGGCAATTTCGCAAGACCCACTAGAAGGCCAATGTGGAAACGTGATTGTTATATCAAAGCAGTGAAACTCAGGGTGGAAAGTTGTACCGTTTTTGGAAAATATAAATACCGGTATGAATCGCTATAAAAAGAATGGGCTTTCCTTGTTTTCGAGCTGTCATCAGGTTACGCCACCTCGTCGTAATTCACCTGCATGTGACATATGGCAATAAGTACACTGTAACAAAACGCGCAAATGGGTGTGAGAAAGCGACTTTTTCTACACAACTTTCCACTCTCTAAGATATGACATATCTCCACACGTGTCCTGTGAAACCATGAAGTTCATTGCAGCCAACATACGCGTTTATCTGCGGACATACCCTTTTTATTTGACTCAATATGGTATACAACAAGCCAGTTTTTTTCCCTGGATCCGTCGCATACAATACGCTTTATCTTCATGGTTTGATCGAAGACTTCCTCGGTGACGTCGCACAAAACAACCGGAAGCTCCCGGTCTCAACCCGATTGTCCCAAATAAACGGGCTGGAAACGTCCAAACAAATGTGCGACTCACATGCACTACAGGCCGATAATAACTGTCTCAGAATCGGTGGTGAGCCCGGTCCGAGTGTGGTTCTGGGCCTGCAGAAGCTTCGCCTAATAAGGAACCGGAGGAACGTTAACCTCGAGCTGCTGGGTTGTTGCACTTCATTTCGCATGGCAGCCATAGGCTATAAATTCGCCTTCCAATGGTCGACAAGTAACAGCTCCGAACGGTAAAACTATGTTCATCTCTGGCTTGGGTTTCTCCAGGAGGAGTAGCCACCACCCTGCATAATCATGTCAGTCTGCACGGGAGTCCGTTTGGAGATAACCATAATGCGAAACACATACACTACAACAGGGCAGATAACACCAGACGTACTTCATGCAACATTGAACTAATTTCCTCCGCCCATTTTCCAAATGGCGTTGCGTGAGGACCCAACTGGTAAAATCCCTCATTGTCAACACTGATGATATTACCCTGTACTAAACCTAAACGATGATTGCGACTGCGGCCAGCAACTAATGTGCTCGTGTGAGTGGCCATAAGGAAGTTATTTAGCTTGATGTGAAGTTGAACAAAAAAAAGTAACATTACAGAATGGATGGATGGATGGAAGCTCTGAAACAAGAAGCGGCTGACCGACCGGACTTGCCACAAAATTGGCCCCTTGGCACCAGAAAATTCTGCAGAAAAAGAACTAAACTGACCAACAGACGGGGGCAAAAACCCCTGGACGAGATCAAAATATAATAATCATCGCCAAGTGTTATATCATCATTAGTATCAGTAATGACACAACTGTATATCCAGGTATGACTGCACATACTTATGCAAGCTGAGAGAAAGAAAGAAAAAAACACTGCTCTTGCCTTCTAAGATATTCATAAGAGCGTCACACATTTCTCCATTACGCGATTAGCCGGTAAAATATTAATGTAGAGCCAACTGCACTCCGCAACATTAAACTCCCCGACGGCCTGAATTATTTTTTTCCTCCTACAATTGCACACAGCCCGTGATGGCAAAATTGCACGAAACGACAACCTTTAATCCCAAACGTTGAAAAAGAACTGACGTAATATTGCTTCAAAAATAACTCTCAAACTTCAGTAATATTTTAACAATCGATTGAGACTACTTTGTGCACATTACGTGGCGCCAGAAACTAACAATTTGATCTACGTACAGTAAACCTCGACTCCTTTTTTTTGTTGGGAAATCCCGGAAAAACGATGGATCCGGGAAAACCATACATCCGGGAATGATAGATCCAGGTTTCCATGCACGGTATATAGATACTGTAAATATTTTATTTTATTTTACTTTTTAATTTCACGGGGGTTTACAATACCGGTATGTTCTGTAACTCATAATCTGTAGAACAAGGTCAAGTAAAACCTTTATCTATCGTTCCCGGATGTGTCGCTTTCCAGAATATATCGTTCAATTTCTATGAACCCAACCAATTCTGTTACAGGTTTCCCGCATCTATATCGTTTCATGGGTCCAAACAAAAAAAATAATGAATAGAGGTTTTCTCTGCTGTATCTGGCCTCACAATGAAGCATCCTTTTGCTCACAACAGTACAGTCCACAATTTCACCTAAAACCGGCACCCTAAAACAGCAAATTACAGCTATAAAACATTCCCGAACTGGCAATTTGACACAACAGCTAAATTACACCGGTCGGTACCGCACAGAGTGAGTCACTCTTGACAAGCCAAGACTCCTCCACAACAATGGCCATTGGGCAGATTTCCCATCGAGTGACACGTGTCTTCTTCCTCTTTTAATTCGAGCCAAGCAAGAGGGCAAGTGGTCAAGTCGGCCTTTTCTTGCACAGAAGGCTGAAAGGGTGGTTCTTCAGACATCGATCCCTCTTCACATGACCGCGTTTCCTTCGGCCAAACCCCCTTTTGTGAACGGGTGACGTGACCTTCATGTGCCACAAGGTCCTCCTCTTGGGAAGGTCGAAGCCTTCTTGGTCGTGTACCGGTATGGCCGCCGCACAACATGAATGTACTACGCACAGCCCAAAATAATAAAACCCTCTCCGAAATATACTTGAGCATCGACTATTATAGACCGCTCCACACACATGTCATGAATAATGCATGATGCGCAAACAGGTTTCATACCCTCTGCCAATTTTGCTCGTGCACTTTTTGGCAATGCAGACGATTAGCACAAAACAGTAATTACGGTTTTACAGTATAATGAACGCAGAAATCGCCTAAAGCCGAAATATGGCTCCGGTAAAAATTACACCCCCTTTCACTCAGCAGGCTTCACTTTCTCCGTGACAAAACGAGTCGGCAAAACTAGACTTCAATTTTTTGTGTGTACATCCTTCTGGTTCAATGTCAACAAGAGACACAAGAATTTCTGGGAGAATGGAATCGCGTGACAAAAATTCCCTGGAATTTTTTTGAGAGCGTCTGAAAGTCAACTCCTCAATCTCACTGCGGGCTGAAGAAAATCCGCACGAACTTGAAAACAATGACAAGAAGTTGCCTAACAGGTAACAATGTGGTCACGTCAGGGCAGCTCTGCTCCATCACTGTGCAAGGTTTTATTTTAGTGCACTGCCTTTCATTTCAGATCCAACTGTTATATACACATTTTTTGTGTGTTGTCCAACCATATAAATTCCGCTCTAATGGATCCCTTGTACGTTGACAATTACTGAGTCCTCTCCTGTAATTGAAATCGGGCTTAACAATGTAGACGTGTCTGGCCCTTATTTTGTCAAGTGCATCGGACGATGTTTTTTCCCCTTTCAATCTTATCAGTCGATTCTAGTCACGACAAAAGCTGTCTTTTGCTTTCCTGAAAGTTGCATATGGTCAACTTTCACAAGTCCCATGGAGCACCATGGAAACTCCCTTGCTGTCTTTTTTTCGGATTAAATGCCTATCGAAGGTCACGGAGGATATTGGCTACACGACTGACCTTACTCTGATGCAAAGCGCATGAAAAAAAAATCGCAAAACCTGTTTCTGATCAATTCTCAACTTGCTGCACAACCTTGTCCATATTTTTCCACAACAAAATTTCGAACCCCCTGCATGGTGAAAATTTCACCAAAGGCATGTATGTACACACACTATATTAAACAAATATGCAAGAATATACATCCAAGCTTTACATAAATTTTTTGAGACAGATAAAATTCATTACCTAATTTTAACCAAATCTTTAATATGTCCTAAACTTGCTGTAATGATTTTAAACACGAATCAAAAAGCAACACTGCCAATATTTTGGACATTTGCACAATTTTTGCGCAGATAAAAAGATGCCGTACTACTTTTATTATCAAAAAATCGAGCCAATTTGCAGCAGCATAATCAACCAGACATTCTCTGCACAACTGCGCTGAATTGGATGCTGTTTCCATAGAGACCTGCTCCAATCGGCGCAACTGCGTGGTTTAGATGTTTTTTTTTTAAACTCGACCCGTATACCCATAATAGAGCAGGATGTCATGGCAACAGGTCATAGATTCATCGCCTTCTGAGAAAATATCGTTTCAATTTGATCCGGGCCACTGCATGTGTTCAGCAAAAATAAAAACAAAAAAGAACGTGGACATAACCCCCAGAGAGTCTCTATGGCAACTGAATCCAATCACCTTTGCCTGTATTGTCTGGAAGCTCTGAAGTGCACAGCGGACCAGAATGGGGGCGTTTCGACAGTAATTTGTTACACACGTAGGCGCGTTTAAGTTAATAAGGAGCGCCATGATAACGTCCCGGTAATCAAAGGCATTAGCGTTTCCCTTCCCTTATTCGCACGCCACGTTCCTCTTTTTCCCAGCAGATGATGGTAATCCAGGTAACCCGCGTAAATCGAGTTGCAGCCTCAGCAAATATTTGAATCCCCAAGTTTACACAGCAGCAGCAAAGTGGCGTAGGAAATAAAATCTTTGCCCAGCAGCGGCTCCTGCAACCAACATCATCCAATATTTATGAATATTCTAGTATCACAATAATCGATCCCGACACCATTGTCAGATCTCATATCCTAGGCCAAAATGGAGGGCACCAAGTACTGAGGCTCCAAACCCCGCCCTTTCAATCAATACAATTAAATTCCAAGCGCGACAACAATAATTCAGTGCTGACGTAACGATCCCGTGAGCACTACGAAGAGGAATACGCAATCTGGACGTTTAATCCCATTAGTTAGTATAATTGCAGTCGCCGAAAACTATTGTAAGTCACGTAACAGCGCAAAGGGCCAAGGTAATATCAACCCAACCCTTTATTATGCATAAATGTGTCGGTCCCAATCGAACATTGTTGAAGTATAGATGCTACCAGGAAGCTCGAAGGTTGACTGAACGAGAAATTCCAGACAGCGTGGGCGGATGGGTTTCCTCAAAGAATTCTATACACAGCAGACGGTATCAAGCTTTGAACTTGATCTACACGAATCACCACTCTTCAAGGGCAGGCCTTATTGGCCAGATTGAGAGCTACAGAGCTCTATAAGAACGTACGACGGAATCAATTTTTAGGTACAGCATTAAATTCTGGATATTGAACAACATGTTGTGGCGTTGTCTGCAAATATCCTGCCTGAAAAAACACATTCGCTGTAACGCGCACAAACACTGAATTATTTCCAGAAAACCCCTGCCTCCAGCTGTATACAAGGACTGACGAAATTAAATATGCATTTTGCTTGTACCTGCCCTTTAAAGCGAAACTACGATCCGATAAAACGGCAATACAACAGTGCCAAAATAAAATTCGCGGTCACGAACAGACGTGCCTTGCAAAGAACTAGACAATGATGCAAATCGGGCCCGTGTTTTGCCCACTATTGTTCCAGGCCTTTTGATTGATTTAGAACAACTTCCCCCAGTGGCGATATTAAAGCCGGCATCCGGATTCTGCCATTCCGGGACGCATAAGTCGTCGTCAACAAGCATCTTCCTTCATGAATAATATCGTTTCCCTAAGGTGAAGCACTAAGGTTGGCGACCCTCGCTTCCCTAACCAAACATCAAGTTAAACAGACTAGACACACACCATTAGTACGTATGTGAAAAAAGGTGACACATGTCTGTAAGTCTGGTTAATGACAATAATAGTTCCCGAAAAGTGGTACACAACCTTGAGAAAAAAATCGCACCTTAATGAGGACAAGCAGAGGGGATTGCATCATTATGATTCTTCGGGCTGTTACGAAGGTGAAATCTGCTGCTAGTATTTATGATCGGGTAAATCCAAACGTGACTCACAAGGTCGACTGTCCTCCCAATTTCAAGGGAAAAGAAAGAGTAATCGGGAGCACACACTGAATTCCTCTCGAAAAGTTTCTAAGCTTGTACCTATACCCGATGTGTGAATGTTTGTGATGGGAGTTACATTCCGCTAAAAGAAGTAAATTTAATAAACACGTTAACAAGCAACTTATATGACCGGTTAGATATTGTAAATTTGATTTTAAAATTAAAATAATTGGGAGCATACATACTTCAAAATGTTGCTAAGTGTGCAGCTTTAATAGTTGGATAATTGGCTGTGGTGTCCCCATAAGGAAGTCATGATAAATTCTCCATCACAGTGTGAATAAACGTAATATTTATACAAAATAATAGTAATAATCTGTAGCGCAGTCACACCTTTCATGCCAGCTGCTCTTGCAGAAAGGGGTACACTGTACTGTTCAGTCATAGTTTCGACCTCTCCTGCGGAGAGGTAGAATCTAATTAAGAGCAGTGTACAGATTACCAGGTTGATCTTGATCAGCCCTCAAGAGAAGTCTCACCTCGTCTGCAATGTGAAGAATGGACCCCCGGCTTTCACGTCAGCTTACTGGAAATTGCACTATTTCAAAGCAGCCGAACCGCGGAGCAAATTAATTGGATAACGTGATACCAGTGATAAGCATCCTTCTTAGCTGGAGCTGAAGGATTGTTTGGAAACAAACCACAGTATGTCCACGCTCCAAAAGTCACAGAATTAATTAGAGGCCGGGTTCAAGACGCCGGGTTGTTCCTCCTCAGACGTCCTTTCCTTCTCAGACGTCTTTTCCTCAAAATGTGACTGGCGAGGTCTGATAAAAACCACTCCTGGAGCTTTCAACTTTTTTCCTCCTCCAACCTTGCGGAAAAATGAAATTTCATTCCGAGCATGGAACAGCTGCAGAAAATTCCTCGTCAGGCTAAAGGTCCTCATTTGGGGCTTGGCCACTGGTCATTTCCAGGAGAAAAAGGATCGCGTGCCCAGATGGGACAAAGGTCACGTACTTCTCCAGCCAGGATGCGCATACCGCAAGAGTGATCACAACCTCCCATTTTTCCTGGTATTATTTCACCTCACGAATTCTTGGTATTGATGCGACGTGAGCAATTACGTAAAGTGGGCAGTGACCAACACCTTCGTGTCACAGTGCAAGTGTGGCAATCTTCAAGTGTTGTGGACCACAAATGGAACTTAATTACTTGTCTTTCAGATAAATAGACACCAGCTCCTTATCATCTGACCTCATTTGCTTATCTCCACGTAATCTTACCATCATATAGCCATTAAGTCGCTCATTCACTTTTACAACGTGGGATCGTCACGCTGGACTGAAAAAAAACCCCGCGAATCTTTGTAAATATTCACTTTCAAAATAGTAATCTCAGCATGATGAAGCACTAACATCTAAAAATTGGGCACGCAATGTTCGTTAGATTTTTATCGTTAAGTGCCCAATTTTTTTTACATGTTTTTGCAAAAACCGGGTTAGAATGCAAGACCACACGTATTTCGCTAATAAGCAGAGCGGGTACTTGCCCGACTAATTTCCATTAGTCGCTTTCAATATGCGTTGCGAGTCCCCGCCCTTTACATCTTTAATATCACTCTTGCAATATGCAGGGTTGCAGTCAGGAACAATCTAGTGTTATTAAGTTAATAAAACAGGGATGATGTCATTAAGGGGGATGACGTAAGGGACAGTCTCTCCTGGGTAAATAGTATTGTCGTGCCAACAATGTTTGGCTGTCTCTCTCCAAGAATCTGGAAAATTTTGGCCCACCTCTAAAGCCATGGGCCCTCGGCTCGATTTCCAACAATATCTCGGCACCGTTTCCTTTGAACTTATCGTCCTCTGGCCCTCATGGAAATCGATATAGGCCTGCTTCAAAGCCTCGTTGAATCATAATGATCGCAGCAGACGCTTAAAACATTCTGATTTCGTTTGATGTTGCCCCAGGGCGCTCCTATTATTTCAGCGGGCTCTCATATTAAGGAAAATGCCGGTAATATAATAATCGTTTGCCACATCCAAAACTGTAAAACCTACAAAGTGCAGTCACTGTCGCTAACACCCAAACTGTAGTTTTCCAGTTCAACTTCAAAGTACTGCACCTTTCTGTACATTGTGAAAAACCGGCTTATTATATAGAAAAGGTATAGGTTGTATCAACATAAATTAATGGCTAGTAATTATTTACCCATCATATTATGTGCTCGTGCCAAGAATGCACATACGGTATCAGTAAAGTCGCCTCTAATAAAACCTACGGTTATTGGCTGCAAAGTAAATAGTCACGTAACATGGGGCACGGGATGTCTTTTAAATTACATAAACAGGCAAATAACAACCGGAACTAATAACAGTACGGCGACTTATTTTACCTTCTGTACACGAGGTAAATCTGCACATAATTTCTCATTCATTTTGTACAAAGAAGCTAAACTAATGCCAAATTATCCACATTTGGCATACATAATACGTATTCGACAATTTTCTATTTAATTTGAGTCCTGTCAAAATCAGTTTTGAGCAAACATATCACAATAGTGCACTCGTCAAAATCTACACGAATTGTTGACAGACAGTACATACCAAACAGAAATGTTGAGTGCGTATACAAGAGCCGGTTCTAAGCAATGTCTGATTGTGACAAAATTCGTGCCACATCTGAAGTAGTCCTTCGCCCGATATACCAAACCGGCTCGTTAGTGATTCCAACGTGACACGAACATCTTTTAAAACGTCGCGATTTGTGGCCACACTGTTCCACATCCACCCTTAGCAACCTTGTAGAAATGCCTACGCGATCAGAGGACCGGTCCCCCCCTGTAGCCCTTGGGTGTTCCAGATCAATCCAAAAACTCCCACCTTAAAAATAAGCACAACTCACCCCAACAATGTGTCTCAACTAGTAGTTGATCGGGTTGTTTTCCCGCCCAAAAAGCGTTCCTCTCTGTTGCAAGTCCGCTCGCCAACTGAACCTCTCTTCAGGTTGGCGCTGTTCAACACACTCGAAAATGGAGGTTGGGGGTAGGAGGGTTGGTGTCTAGACCCCCACCACCACCACCCTTCTCTCTCTCTCTAAAAAGACGGTTCTCTTTCAGTTGGTGTGCACCCTCGTCTGAACAAAGACTAGGGGAGGTTGTCCAGGGAGCGCCACAGGACAGACTTGACGCTGCTGCCTGCCAGCGAGAAAGAGACGAACTTGCTCAAAGTGCGATATTTGAGTGCTTCAAAATATACAGTGTCGACTTCATTTCGTTAATTAGCAGCAGTACCATATAATTTGTTTCATGGTTGGTTGCACACACATGGAAAAATTATCCAAATTATATTTGCAATGAAAATTAAAAACATCTGACGATGGTATTGTGTTACTCTGAAGCTGTGGATAGGGATGGTTAGAATTTGCATAGATCATGCTATGAATTTGGAAGTTCCAGAAGCGGGACAGTTGCATCCAACGTGGATATAAATTGAAGAGAAATGATGGGTGTTGTGAAAAAACGTGACAAAAGTGTGATTTTTCAGGAAAGCGAATTGAAGTTTGCACTCTTATCACAAGTCATAGGGAAGTCCGTGTTGCCGTCTTGTGTATGATACGTGAACTTGGAGTACACCAAACTGTTTGTCATGTCTGTTACATAGTTGCTAGGTGTTCAGATAAAAAATGTGGGTTGTCACGTTTTTCCACCACACCCCTGAATATATGGCCAAAGACGTTAAAAAGAGCATTTTATTCAGTCCCATAGTAATACAAGTTCGTTGATTCCTATTGTAACAGTTCTTGCCAGCACAATCATGGACCAGCTCGAGCAAAAAAAATATCTTGAAACAGCATTCCTTCTCATATGCCAAAAGTATGAAAAAGCGTGAAAGTCAAGGCCGTACTTTCATGTCGCTAAACCGGGCGACCTTCCAAAGACTCTTATGATCCGGTCAGCACAAGAGGTTGAGATATAATCCAAAAGCGGTTGGCTGGACTGAGCTGTAAGTCCCCCTCCTGTTTCGCGTATTGATCCGGAAGAAAAGAGAGAGGGTGGGGTAGGGGGACATCCCCCTCTTGCAGCGGAAATTAAACAGAAAGTTGGTGGGGGGTTTCTATAGGTACCCATTGCGCATGAGTAGCTTCTCCATTCATAAAACCCAGTGGGAAATCTGAAAATGGTCAGGTTGGCCACAATCATCACCATCAACCGTCATTAGCAGCAATCTCGCAAATTAACCTAGATGTGCCTTGATTATTTTTTGTTCCATTAAAAAATTTCTTTTGATGAATAAATGAAGAACTAACATAATAACTAAAAAGTAGGCATATATATGCAATTTCATTACTCGCCTCTTGCAAATATAATGCATAATATTGCGATCATACACATATGTGACATGAATCGTTCATAAACACTTTCTAAATGATGTGTACCAAAAGGATATTGGGAAGAAAATTCCATGCATTAGAATCAGTTCCAATGAGAATGAATCACCCTCTAAATCCTTTGGAGCACTTCACGTAATAGGGCCAATAAATATCTTCTTGGAATAGATCCAGTAAATCAAAAGAGCAGGATCTTTTCCTTATTATGTCCGATGCAATTTTGGGCTCGAGCTCCTCTTTTTTTTTGAGAGCTATAAAAATTCTGTGGGTAGAATTGCAATAGAGCACTTGACATAGTGAAATTGTGCGTATAGCAAACATGTTTATCATACGGGAGTTAATTAAATGGGACTGAATTTGGCATAGCTGAAATCCATATGTGAAATTAGTAATTAGTAAATGTCGACCGCGGAATAATTACGCACCGGTGTTTTAGAGTCGGAGAAAAAAAAGTGTGCATCATAAAAACAAACATGCAGTATGAATGCAATCAGTTAGATACACCGAGAGGGACTAAAAATACGTGCACAGGACAGGGACCTAATATTAACGCGTAATGAGACAGAAACAGTGCACACAAAGCATATGCCGCGTGTCACTCGCATATATGAGTTCATGAGAATGAGTTCATGTAGCTCTCGCGTTTCCCCCAAAATCCGTATATAGACTGGCACCAAAAGCTGCATCAAATCCGCATAACCACATGTACTGTACCGTGCGGTGCACTATTCAAAATTATGTTGTCACAAAGGGAACTGCACTGTAATAACATTGGCTATACATACAGGATGGTGCACTTCAAAGCGAAAGTGCTCATTTTAAAAAGAACGAAAAACCAGTGGCGGTTTCTGGAGTAAACCATTCGTTTAAAATGTAATAAAGAAAAATTAGACCAGCGGTTATTAGACTTCTTTTTTAAATATTCCAGAAGCACGTCCTTAATTTCTCGTTAGTAACGTTTCTTATAAGAAGTTTCGTCTTACTGTTGAGTGGGTGTGTTGATAAGCCACGAATTTTCAAGGGTTGATGATATTTCGGGCAAAGTTTAATCGCAAAAGTTGCACCCCAAGTTTACCTCGAGTATCTCATACCGCACCGGGAGCTTATGCAAATTCCAATGGAGCAACATGTGCGCCCGGTTACGCCCGAACAATCTATGTACTTTAAGTAGACCAAGAAAGGGCTTTAAAGGAAAGTGCTGGACCAACCAGAGAGACCGAATGCCCTGAATGACTTCTTCCGGAAGAAATTGGATCACAATTCACAACCAATTGCTCCAGAATGGATGGGACTCCAAGGCTGCTTTTTATGGCTCGAAATTACAGTACAAGAGAGAAAATCATGGGGCTGTGCAATAGCTCTGGTTAGACTCAAGTGACATGTACAGATGCAATATTTCCAGATCGCGCATACGAACTGAATACGTCTCAAAATGAAATATGAATAGCCACAAACACACGCACAATTTAATTTTTATTAATTTTTAATATAAAATTTGAGTCGGTCCTAAGTGGCAAGCATTCCGTGTCATCGCCATAATGCGACAATAAATAAACCGACGGGTCTTTTCTCCTAATGGCTCGGAAGAGCTTTTCCATTCATCCTGGTAACAATGCAACCCGCTTATGCCGAGCGGGAAGCGTAATTGCCAGGAACTAAAACTCCGGCTCGAACAAATAGAGAGAGTTGGAGCCTTGTAAAGCGGCGCCAGTGGGGCATCGTCAGTCACCAGATATCGGGGACGGAAGAGCTGATTGTGTGCACTTCCTCAGCACAGCGCCCCTTAATTTGATTCATGACTCCGCCAGGACAGATTAGATTAGGTCCAGATTGTTGCCAAGGCAGCCAAGGAGCCTGAGACACCTTGGCTCAATGGATTAGCTTTCGGATATCACACGATTTTGTCCAAAAATTTTGTGGAATGGAAGGAATTTAGGCGCAATAAAGTTGAGTACAAACGAAAAAATTTTGTCCATGAAATTATGATTGCTCTCTATCCGTGCTGCTAAGTTCTGGACCTGGACAAAATGTTGGGACAAAAATTCCGTTTCCAGGACATGTCTTTGTGACGAGACGTCTGGGGGAAAGTGTTATGTAACGTCGACTTTCGTTCTCTTCTTTTTAGTAGTCAGGCTCGTCAGTGTTATGCCTAATGTCTAATGAGGATCGGGAAGGTTCGGTTTTCCAATCCTGTCCAAGAATGTGGCATGAGGGCCGTTTGCCAAGAAATTATTGTCCAGCGTGGAGGATCGGCAGAAACCACTTTTAAAACCGGTCTGGACAATGTTACGCCCAAACCGGAGTTCAGGCCAGCATGTCCACTTCCTCCACATACTCTACAATATGTGAAGTTCAGTAGGATGCCAATGGTTATATGCGTATCGATAGTGCCGGCAATGGTTAATAAGTCCGGAGCTGTACAAGCAAGTGCCGTACTCAAATTGTAAACAAAAGCAGCACATGAGAGGAAGACATATAGTTTGCCACTGCCGGACATACTATAGATAATTATAATGCGCATAAGTTATGAGGGGCGTGTACTGGCTCATGCAGAGGATATGGTTTATAAGAGAATATCCTCAGTATTATATGCACATTTCAGAGGCCGGCGCGGTGTTGCGTTTTGCCTTTGCCCTTCACTTTTCGTTTTAAATAGCATCTGATTCAAGGACTCTTGATGGTCATCCACAAGTAAGGTGTAGAGCTTGATTTATGTGCAGGTCCGTGTTATTAAAAGGATGCTACTGAGACAGTATTCCGATAGTATAATATGCAGCATTGAATTTTCTGGCTATATACTGCTGCAAGA
Source organism: Catajapyx aquilonaris (assembly GCA_000934665.2). NCBI lineage: Eukaryota > Metazoa > Arthropoda > Diplura > Dicellurata > Japygidae > Catajapyx > Catajapyx aquilonaris. Next base: position 65,943 of record JYFJ02001741.1, read on the forward strand.
CTGGATGTAAATATCCGGAAGGACGTATAAATTCCTAAAGTTACAACTCGGTTCACCCCTGCTGTATTACACAGACGCAGTTACAATCCGGCCTACCGATGATTTAATGGCCACTAACAGTATTCGTTATGGTAGCTTCACGTACAGTATGTAGCGGTTTCGTTATGCGCATCCAGGTCACCTATGAAGTAAGCTTCAACTTTTTTTTAAAATCCTCTCTCGTGTTTTTGCGAGATCTGATTACGAGCCGGGCAGCTCGTTTCTGCTGCGTTTTCGGCTTCGTTGTTGCTTCATACTTTTTCCCGGCAATTTCATCGGTAAGTCATCTCTTGGGAGTCATATTAGGCATGCACGTGCGGCGGACTCGCATTTCATTACGCCCGGGTCGGAGCTGGTATTGCACATGTGGGTGTTAAAATATGCAGCGCATTGACAAATCAATGCGTGTACTACTGTATACAGAAAGCATCCCGGATATGAAAAGCTAGGAGTCTAGCCCAAATTGCAAGCACGAAAAGATTCATCTGGCAGAGAGTAAGTGAAACTGAAATGTGCGCACTTTCAGTGACTGATGGTATTCTGCATGCTTCTTATTGTTGCATGTTAGTGTCATTGTCAGTACTGTTGACCTTACTGCTCTCAACGCACAGATCCCTACCTGGATCTTGTACGTTGTACTCTAGTCAATATTGTCACTTCTCTTCCCCCCCCCCCCCNCCCCGGTCACGTTCCGTTGCTAGGTAACACTCTATAGGTGGCAAAGTAAGCAAAGGAAGACCCAGAATAATGGGTACAAAATGGGTATTTAAAAAGTCATGTTTGGACACCCTATCGCCCCCCATCCAGATTCTTTTAATGACAATAGACACTGCAGAAGTGGTCATGACTTACATAACTGCAGGGTGCATGTAATTCTCAGCCATTCGTGAATAATGCATGAGTACTCTGTTCATTACCTCACGTCTACTTAGAGCACAAAGGCGCACCTCCAGAGTAAACTTTGAATGCAAGCTAGACACATTTACAAAGAAGCAGGCCTATATCCAATGGATTTCTCTTGTCGAGTCAGGTTCAATCTAGCCTAAGGTGCAGGGCACAATAATTAAGTTATGCAAATGGGGAAGGAGGTAACAATTCTAGCGAATTTGTACTGTGCAAATGTTTGCAAAATATACGCTTCAATAATATACAGTATAAGCATTACCAAGCCATGTCAGATGTATAATTAGCAACAATGCATCCCTTTCTGAAGGTTTGGTTAAAAATGACTATATTTTGTCGAATTTACTTCCAACATATGGACTAGTCAAATTGGACTAATTTTTAATCATTTTTGATACACTCTCATACACATAGTCAGGTGTGGCTAAAATTTTGTAGCGACAATTGGACTACTCTATGTGTGGGAAATATCTAAATCAGTTTAGTCAATAAGAGTGTAAGAGACCCACACGATGCAGTGAAATGTTATCATTATCCGAGCATATACTGGTCAATTTAAAACACATTACGGTACACATGAAGCCATGGAAGTGAATAATGGCTCGCAATCAATTTTGGCGACAGCCGACAGCTGTTATGTGCAATAGAAAATTCCAGCAGGTGCATGTCGTCATATGACTCCTTGTCCTTACAAGGCACTGCACCTTCAATTTGAAAATTACCCGGTACTCCACTGTATAATTACCACACTAACCGCGTCTTCTCTGCAGGTGTATTTCCCGAGAACCTTTTCAGTTCCCGCAATTATACTCTTATATGCTCCACGAGGCATGACCCTTTAAGAAGTTCGTAGCAGGTAGCCAAGGAGTGACAGCCCGCAACACAAACGGCATTGATCATCTTGGCAACATTTCGAGGCAACGCAACGGTATGTTTTTCGCAAAGGCAAAAGGGGGCTGCAATTATTTTGCACCTCAGGTTCTCTCTTGGCTCAGTCTCGATATTCATCTGCAGATAGGTGAAGGCCTTCGGGCTTCTCAGCACACTTATAGAGTTCATAGATCGGATGCGGCCATTGGCGGTGAGTAATTACGTGGCATGAGGATCTCAAAGTGTGTCGCATGCTTCATCGATTATTTGCTTTTAATGCAGTCCTTACCATCGGGTAAACATTTCGGGATAATAATGCACTTTCCTGTTGCTTGCTATTACTCACTTTGTTTGTGCAACCGATCAAACAATGCACTAACACGGTAGTGCATGTGCGCTGTACTATACTAATATGGCAATGACTTCAAGGAATGCAGTTTTACGAGTAAGAGGAAGAACCTCGTGACGTCATGTGGAGACGTATCGAGATTTATTGGACGAAATATCCTTGGCTCGTATTCGCCTTTCAAGGTACATGTTAGTCAGCGACATTATACCGCGCCCATGACGTCGACTATTGTCTAAATATTTTGCAGTGTAAACTTGTTTTGAAAGGTCATTCATATTTAAAATGTTTACTGTCCACTATGAAATGATCCGCTCCAGCAACTATATTATAGTTAACGCGGATGGGACAAAAATATTGGTCTGGACTTGGGCAGTGCACCACCCTGTACAGAAAGTGCAAGCAAAGAACCAACTTGTTGCAATCGGCATAGTGTCAATAATTCTTACTCTAAAAGGCTCGATCCCGATCGTTACAGGATTGTGGCGTGGGAGGTTAGAATCACGAAAACGAAAGTTTATCGACTGATGATACATTTCACTCTTCGCCAAACGACCAGGTCGGGCAGGGTGGTTCAGATAAGTAGTAGAAATACACTACTTTTTAAAGTTTCTCTCTGAACAGCAGCCTATACATATAAAATGACTTGAGAAAACTCATTCTTGATAATTTAAAAATACTGTGCTGTTTTATCAAGAAAATATGGGTGTACTATTCTAGGAGCTAAATTTAGCTAAATTGAAGTATATTAAAAATACCGTACCGCTTAAACTCAGGCCTCCTGTCATATATGGCGTGCTGATATTAAATCTCTTATCAGGTGGCTGTCTATCTTCCGGCCACAAAAGTCACTCTTTATGATACTGCAGATTAGACGTCTATGAAAAACTTGTAACGGCACAACCGTGGTGTGAAGAATTTGCATGCTGTGACGAGACTATGGCGTCAGATAACGCGCGCAACATAACAATGTCACTTCGCTTCCGACACGATCACATTTCGCCAAAACGGAAAAAGGGCCCGTAAGTTACTCACCCACCGCACAAATCGCATTTCGCAATTTCGGGTTCATTCCGCTGTCATATCTGCACTGCCAAGCTCTGCGGAGGTGTAATGCGTTGTGAGATCAGTGTCACACTCGGAGGCTGTGCATCAACCGATGTATTGAGTCAATTCGACAGTCTCATCCTCCACTCTGGTGATCAGTAAAAAATTGACTCAATCTTTATTGAAAGGCGAAGGATGAATCCACATCATCTATGTTTCTTATAGTGATGAGGGGCTTTTGCAATAGTCTTGACGTAATAAATGGTGCCGCGCCGTTCTTAATTATTAACGTACGGTCTAACATGCGTCTTGTGGCCATTACGCACGCCATTTCTATTATATTTTGAAGAACTGAAACATGTGTATCCGTAATTTTTCATTGATATCAACCGTAATTTCAAAGACCTCGATATTTTTTGCTATTTAATTATCGGCGATACTGTACAGCTCCTGTATAGTATTTTCTCATTATTTACTATATACAATATACATGTATACCGAGTTAATCAGATCTATTGTTTACCATGTATCGTCCCTTTCTCCGCCGATGACTGACCCTTAATCAATCACTCGGAACGATTTCTTAGGTTAACTCCAATGGGCCTGTTCCATTACATGGAGTCGTACACGCAGTGGGGATTGTATTTACAAAGAGCGTAGTTTCCCTTACGTAACTTTACATAATGTTACAATCGATACGGAACCTGTCCTGTTGTCACACGCAAATTTTCGTACGTACCGGGTTACGAAAGAGATTGAACCGCATTCGACTTTTCTTCAATATCTCATTATCTTAACAGCACTCGCATTAATATTGTACTGGTACATTCCGGGGCACCGACAGTAATTTGCAATTACTGTCAAGGCCAACATAACCCTGACTATACAGATCGATTAGCATCCATAATTACACGTAACAACGCACATCTGCCCAAAAGAAAAAAAAACCATGCTTCCCCCACACATCCATCGTGCGGAAAAAATCCCGGATTTCTCAATCGCATCTATTCTTATACTCTGCCATTTTTATCCTGACCGAAGCCACTCCGAAGGTCAGCATGTCCCGCAAAATCACCCCTCATGGACCATTACGCATTTATGGGCCCGCAAAAAAGCACTCAGATAAGGCTGGATTCAAGCTGGGAAAAACCACCTTTCCATTGATGGCATCAATGGAAAGGTGTCCGAATTTCGATTCAAGCACGAATGATCAGAGAGTGTAATGAAGTGTCTTAAATCATTAGTCTACACTCACATTTGTGTAAGTGTGACGTCATCATTGTTGTTCCACAACATTTGACCATCCAAATGGAGAAACCTATGAATTTTCGGTATTGAAAAGGACAATTACTCGCACGACCGGGCCCAAATAAAAGGCTCCGGATTTGAACAAAAAAAATATAAAGGGCAAAGAACCGGAGGCAAACCTGTCCCCCCAAAAAACAGTCCGGAATCCTCCAAAATCGAACTCTGAATTAAAACCCGGCCAAAATCCACCCCACCAACCCCCCTCAAGCCCTTTCACTCCCCCCCACCCTCCAGTCCTCCCAATC
>KZ538433.1:0-43931 GCA_000934665.2 Catajapyx aquilonaris
GGGGGGGGAGGGGTCCTGAACAAAAGCACACTGCGATTGTGTTGAGTGATCGAATGGCCAACTGTCAGTGTGTCATAATACTACACCTCTACGACCTTCGTTTTGTGTACAAGATGTCGCAACAAACCCATCCGGAAATTTCCTACATGACTGTGGCTCGTTTTCATCTGAATAACCCTTTAGAGTGAACTTAGCTCATACCAAAGTGTTGACTCTGAATACTGCCCAGTATGTTCTTCACTTTGTCAAGGGTTCCAAATTGAGGCAAAATACCTGCCTCCATAATCCTAAATAGTAGTCCTCAGAAGTGTGATATGCGGAAACAATTGTTTTCAGGCTGACTGGCTCCACGACTAAGTGCTTGAATTTGTCCTCCTACAACTACCTGGGGTTTGCAGACAATGCTGGTCCATGTGCAGATGCAGCAGAATTGGCCATAAGGACAAGGGGAGTGGGAGTTGGAAGCACCAAACAGGAGTTGGGGACAATGGCCATTCATCAGGAACTGGAGGAGATGGTAGCTCACTTCTTAGGTGTCGAAGATGCAATCACATTTGGGATGGGGTTTGCCACAAATGCCCTCAACCTTCCCAGTCTAGTATCCAAGGGATGTCTGGTTATCAGTGATGCCAATAATCATGCATCCATTATCTTGGGACTGAGGCTGTCGGGTGCTGCTGTCTGGGTCTTTAAGCACAACTGTGAGTATTTATTGAGTAATTAAAATGACTTTTGAATTCACATAAACTACGTGTGCTTTTGAATGACACTGGAGAAGTCCATGTGGTTCAAGTGATGAACCTGGTCATATGTCCTTAACTGCACAATGCATTTGCTCATAAGTCATACTTGACGGATATATGAATAATTTCACATTGCAGCTATTGAATTGTAGGATGCTACCCATGGCATGTTGTTCCAGTGTTTGCGCATTTGTTTTGCAGGCATGAAAGACCTTGAAGAAAAGCTGCACAAAGCAGTAGTATATGGCCAACCAAGGACGCGCAGGCCATGGAAGAAGATACTGATTGTCGTGGAAGGAGTATACAGCATGGAAGGATCCATTGTTCATTTGCCTGAGGTCATAACTCTCAAGAAGAAGTACAAGGTTTGACAATATAGGTCCTACGATTTAAGAGGAAACTTGTGCATAATAGTATGTTTATTAGGCATACCTGTACTTGGATGAAGCTCACAGCATTGGTGCAGTGGGGCCAAAAGGACGAGGAGTACTTGACTACTATGGGTGTGACCCTAAAGATGTGGATGTTCTCATGGGGACCTTTACAAAGTCATTTGGGGGCTCAGGAGGTTACATTGCAGGGAGCAAGGTGGGTCACAGTTGCTGTGAAATATTCTGATTTTCTTACTTTCGAACCATTTCAGAAGCTGATAGACTACTTGAGGATTCACAGTCATGCGTCGTGTTATGCCACTTCCATGTCTCCACCGGTGGCAGCACAAATCATCACTGCCATGAAGATTATCATGGGTGAAGATGGAACTTCAGATGGTATGCTATTTTCCAATTTCCAGTCTCTTTTTTTGCCACCAAAAGTTGTGACTACTGCAGTGTTACTATTGAATTGTCCGTAATGGTTAATGATATTTGCCCCTAAGCTGCTTATTATTATGCAGTTACTTTTGAACAGTTGCTCTTAGGGCTTATCAAAAATATCTGCTAATTGGTTGAATTAGCATTTTTTTAACCTGTTGAGGGCAACACGCCTGATATGAGGATCTGCGGATGTTTGAATTTGGCTAAAATGGGCACAGAGAATTCGAACTTTGTAGTTCCAAATTCGGTTCAATATACTCCTGCCATCTTTTGGACAATCCATTGGCCGGGAGCAGAGCTGAGTCGAACATGCCAAGACCACGTAGCTGCCGCGTCGTCTTTCATGTATAAAAACGCCCTGAGTACAGGGTGTCGGTTAAGTCTGGACCCTTGGGAGTTTCTCACAGTATAGTGTTGTGGTAATATTATGCAACCATAATAACAATGTATAGTGATTATGGGGAGGCGGAGTGGTGCTGCGGTAATGCACGCGCCCACGGATGTTAAGGTCCCAGGTTCGATCCCAGCCCTGGGTTCCCCCCTTCATCTCGTGCAGAGTTGGGCCATCTCTGGCTTCGTCTCGGGTGGAAATTTCCGCTAGACTAATCCACCCGGGGGAGTTCACAAAATGACCAATATACGACATTGCACTTGCACTTTGTACATCCCCTCCTACTTACCCTTGGAACAATTTAAAAATATACGCATTATGTACGGTTCCAAACATGGTGGTATCCCACTCCCCTAACAAGGGCCCAGGGCCCGATAATGGGGTACAGTAAAAAAAAAAGAAAAAGTGTATAGTGATTATGTAAACTTGTTACGCTTATCGATGTAATGCGAGCCAAACAATTCTTATTTCTGGAACACCCTGTATATGAATTTTTCCGGCATTTTACATTAAAAAGGACCACCACGAATTAAAATGATTACTTTTAACGCGAAGTTAATATCACTCCTACATCAGATTTTGGACAAAAAAGAAGAAAACAGCCCAAAAGCCTGCCAAAAACTATGCCGTCAACAGATTAAAGCCTTAGACGAGTCTAGAGCCTGTTAAAACATTCGACAGAGTCTGTCCTCTAATATCAGTGGCTCCCAGTGGGCAATTCTTATGACCGAATCTCCAAAATGCTTGTAATTCATAACCTGAAGGTATACAGGAAGTATCCGTTTTACGCCAGTAGGCCCCTAATTGGTTCCAGCAACATAGCAGCGTAAAGTGAATTGGCGTCAAATGAGACAAAATTATATGTCAGTAAATGAGAGAGGTTTCAAAATTTCTACAATTTTTCAATAGACAGTACAGTTAGTGCTGTTTTTAATGATAAATATTTGAAACATTTATTACACACATTTAATGGGAGGTCCCAGATTGAGGGTCATCGGGTTCTGAAGGCTCCTTTCCCGTCGACAGCAAGAGCTGCAGTTAGAGTACTTTGGCGTGAGCTGAGACCAACAATATGGCACTGTATACAGGGTGTCCCAAGTTCAAGTGACGATTTCATGTGTGCACCTACTTTTTTTCCAGGTCAACCCAGCAGGATACATACGTGTGAACTGTTACCTCTTCGGCGTCATCGAAAATATTAGCTGCCAATAGCAGCTATGTAGCTGCTATTGGCCGAAGAGGTAACAGTTCACACGTATGTATCCTGCTGGGTTGACCTGGAAAAAAAGTAGGTGCACACATGAAATCGTCACTTGAACTTGGGACACCCTGTATATTAACCCTGTACTGCACACATTTAGGATTGTGGGAAGAAAAAAATTCTAACGCCTTTTTCTCATCATATGCGACGTAAGGATGGTTTTTATTATGTTTTGGTCATCTCTGACCCAATGACTTCGAAGTTACACCGGGTGAGTCAAAAGTCATGGCGAGTATTTTTTTATTCAAAAATGGTAACACATACAGAGATGACCTTTGCTAAGTTTTGAAGGTCCGGTGATTACAATTTCATCTGATAAATAGATGGCATCCATATCACAAAGGGGACCAGAAAACTAAAGGCGATCATAACCCCCACCCTTCCACCGTCTCATGCAGCTCGGGGTGGGGGGTCACGATCCCCTTTCGTTTACCGGCTCCCCTTGAGATCTCGGGGCCATCTATATTCCAGTCCAAATTGTAATCGCCAGGCCTTTAAAACGTAGTAATGGTCATATCTGTATATATTTCCGTTTTCGAATAAAAATAGTACAATGACTTAGGACTCAAACCTCAAGCAATATTGTGCCTGCGCCGCCAAAAAATTGTGATGAAATTGTGCTGGCAAAATTAGAATGGCCTCAAATGGCGACGAGAGAGCTACTCTTGCAGTGTTACACATGCAATTGGATATTTAATATCTGCACCTATATCTAATCAGCTCCAGAAACAATTGCTGCTTCAGCAAATTCAAATTTCGCGCCATTTTCAACGACCTTGGGTTCTCCGCTTCATATCTTATCCCGATCGTAACATTGTCGACATTGCATGTCATCCAGCGGAAGCTAACAAACTAACGGTGACATCAAGCCACACTGTGGTTTCCAGGACCTATGTTGAAGCTTATGGCGCCTGCGCAAATTAATTGTTGCCCTCAGGCAACAATGCCCGCTACAGGGTTAATGGAATCCGCCAAAAAGCACCACGAAAACCATAAGAAGAGACTTTACGGTCACGTGTTTGGACTTAGAAGTGTTGCAGTGATGTGTTTATGTTTAGATTGTGTTGTTATCTTCAACATTTTGAAAATTTATTGATTACAATTTTTTCGAATGTAATTTTAAAACCGATGCTAATGTGAAGCAGTGTAAAATGAAGCAGTGTAAAACAGGTACTTCCATTGTATGCACGATCAAGAGCAATTGAAATGTTTTTTTCAAAAACAACATATGTCAAAAATGGCTGAATATGAGTTATGACCACCACTTCATAGGTCCAAGCCATGCGCTCTTAATGCACAAATCCTAATGCAAAACGGAGAATGAGCAAGAGAGAAAAAAATGCAGCACAAATGCACCTTATGCAATAACAGCAGATGTCAACATCCTCCTGGAATCTTTTTTAAAATTATGGTACATTGTCCAATGATGCACATCATGTATTTCACAACGAAACAATGAAAAATGAACATTTATGCATCATTTTCCCACCTCTTCAGTAAGAACAGCATATGTCCTATTTCTTCTGGAATTTTTCCTTAACTACTACTGCATGCAGCCATTGGAAATTTATGCCATTATATGACACATCCATGTGTCCGTAAGAGGCTATTTTTTATATCAGTGAAACTCCTATGTTGCAGAGCAGGGCATGTATTTTGTGTCTCCTGAAAAGTGACATTTTTTGACATGTTATTTTTGCAGAAAACCCTTCAAATGCTTTTGATTATAGCCTACTTATGGGTAACTGTAAAGGAACTTTTTGGAATAGTCTGTCATTGAGGGAACACGATTTCATTTTGTTCACTGTGTCTCGTATCTGAATGGCAATACATCTATACGTGTGAAAAACAAACAGTTTATATCTGGCAGTCCCCAGCCACCACCTGGCCTCTCAGGGTCCTCCTGCTGCCCCCTTGCCACTTACTTCTCCCTCAGGTCATGCCACCTCCCACTTTTGGAAGCATTGCTATACCGGGTGAGCTGAAAGTTGTCATGAAACATGTAAAACATAGAGACTTTAGAAACACAGTGTGAATCATACATAACTAATTCACTACAATTGGAATATACAGGGAATAGGCGTATAATTCAACTTGCCAGAAACAGTCGCTACTTCCGCCAGCGATTGAAGCAGATGGGATTCACCATTTATGGGAATGATGACTCTCCAGTGGTACCTTTGCTGCTGTACATGCCAGCCAAGATTGCGTTAGTAACATGAAGTTCTGGTGCCATAAATATATTCAACTGTATTGTTAATGGTGTCTTTCTTTGTAGAGCTGTTGTGAGAGAAATGAGGAAAAGGAAAGTTGCAGTAGTTGGTGTGGGATTTCCAGCTACTACACTGGTGTCAGGCAGAGTGCGGTTTTGTTTGTCAGCTGCACATACAAAGGAGATGTTAGATGAGGTATGCTACCTATTGTTTATTCGAGGCCAGATTTTTACCTCTTGCGAGAAGAGATTCTATTAAATCTGGAAAAGAGGCACATGTTGAGAATCCTTGATCAGAAATTCTGAATCCGAAAGTTTTTTGAAGTGCTGATATGACGTGCCACAAATGGGAAATTTCTTGTGAATGTAACATGACTAGCATCCTTACCTGTATCTGTACATATACAAAATTATTTAAAATTTATATAAATGACTTTCGGGCCTGATGTGTAACCTTCATTATGAAATGTATGGGGATGTGGTGTTCAGGCATTTTTCCCATCTGAAAGCTGCCCTATTTTAAATATGCAAATATACAAATATGTCAAAATCCGAAGAAAGGATTCTCAACTTGTATTGGCAATTAACCATACTGTCTATGTTATATGTCACTGGATGCTGAAGTCCAGGGACCTTTTGCTGCATTGTGGTGAGAATTCTTTCCAACAAGTTCGATCTCACCTGATTTGTCCACTCGAGGCCATGATGCAGCAGTGAATATTTCTTCTATGTATATCATTATCATATTATTGACTAGTGACAGCCCTACTAATACGAGAATCATGTGTGTCTTCACAACCACAAAGTGACACATACAATTGAAGACATCACTTGCCAAAGGGCCCAATTCCAAATTTCGAAGAACCGTGTTTTATTGCGGATTCCTACTCTTGGAGTCGGGCCTCACAGCCCTGGTGAAGATGAAGGGCCCAAGTCAACCAGAACTGCTTTAAAATTGAATCATTAACTACAAAACTCCATTTGGAGCAATGAAGCATACATGCAGTTTTTTCTCTCTCCTTTGTGGAATTGGGCCCTTTGGCAAGTGGCGTCTTCAGTTGAAAGACCCTACCATACTTGCAATGTGTAATTACCATGGCAGGCTAGAGCAAAGAGTCCATGTGTGGCCCAATTTGAATGTTCAAAATCAAGATCTTCAGTTTCTTTTAACTCAGACACAGCTGCATAATGAGTGTTTACACAATCACCAATGATTTCTGGGCTCGTAATTTACCTGCTGAGAATTTCCTTCAAATATGTCATTTCTGACTTGGTAAGTACTCTTTGTCAATTTAATAATAATTTTCAGGCTCCCATATACATATGTGACCCCTCACAGGAGTAACAAACCCTACCTTTTTTATGACGACTATTGCAGGAAACTCTGCCCACTTGAAGACAAATTCTGAAAAAAAGGCCAGCTGACCCTGACTTCCCAATTTCGCCCAATCCTCATCGACATATTCTACCAGAAAAATAACACAGTGAGGCTATTATTAGTTTCAAACGAAATTGTCATTAAGGGGGCCTTTTATCACCCCTTTTTGGGCAGCAGGGAGTGGAATTATGGTGTGCAGGCACATATTCACTGATTCCAGGCATGCTGCTAGCCATCTGGTCATGCAGTATTTTGCATGGCACAGAGGAAGGTCTAGCACTGTTTCCAGTCATGGAATGGTTCAAATTGGACAATAATTGATGTTAGCAATATGAAACCTTTTATAATGTGTGCCACATGGACGTCACTGCAGAGCCAGATGTTAAACTTTTGACAGTTCTTGGTGGACTTTGCATGGTAAGAGCTAGAGCCTTGCAGTGCTCTCCACAGCACCTAGCAGCTCTCAGCAATTGAAAAGCAAAGGTTCACTGCTGTAGATGCTGGGGACTGGTAAAAAATGTCAAAATGACTTGAAAAGTCATTCGAAACGGGATCAAGGTTGGATAGATGTTTCACTGGGGACAGCATCGTGTAAACAGACTTGAGCACCTTCATTTTTGTTAGGGTTGAAGAATAGTTTGTTTATTTGTTGGATGTAAATGCTGGAACCTTATTTGTAATGCCTCTGTATTGCAAACTGTGGAGACGTGCCTGATAGGAGAAGGGCAAGTTTAGTGTCAATATTAAGCCTTTAAGAGCCTGTTGTGTGATCCACAATAGATCAAGAAAAGTCGTTGATTCATGTTTTTCACATAGGATAAGTCACTTGTTCTTGGTTTACTAGCAAGAGTGCATTCAGCTCTTAGTGTGTTCACCTGTGTTGGTAGTCTAGTGGAAATACCAGAGATACGCCTAAACATGCTAGAGAATTCATGCAAGGGCGGGGTTAGACTCGAAAGGGCACCGTTCGTATTGGTGTAATTAATGCATGCGAGATTCCAGCTCCTTGCGCACAGAATTAGGACGAGCTCTATTTTACCTTCGTGACGCGCAAGTGACATCACTATTCAAGATGGCCCCTTGTGACCCAGTCACTCTCTCAGGTCTGAAAAGGGGTGCATGTGGCCTCTCCTTCCAGTCCCTAGCCATGCGGTGTTGCGATCATTGCAGCAGGCCCGTGGGAGTGAGAGGATGGAGGCAGGACCTGGAAGTTCGGCTACTTGGCCTGTGCGGTTGATCGGATGCCATCGTCTCCTTGTACAGTACTGTACGTCACATGCGCTTTTCCATAATAATAGGCAGCGTGCGTGATTGGATTATCCCCCTACGTGAAACCCGCAAGTGTGTTTCACTACCGTGTATGGGGCCTTAAGAGAGAGGGCTGGGGGGAGGGGGGGGAGGACATAAAGGAATAGGGAAAAGACACGTGCCAGTTTCGATTATATCCCAGTCCTTTCTTTCTCTGGGTGGGGATTTTTCCTCCACAGTTGAAACCTCCACATGCCCTTCTGTAATAATTATTCATGACAATTGGCTTCCAACCTGTTACTATTCCCAGTAACATGCTCAGTTACGACTCACCATATGTGCATTTCATTGGAATGTGGCATTTTCACTCTTTGTTTTGTCATTATCATTTTTAACGACCTGAGCAGGTTCCCTATGCAGATGATATCTAGGAATGGCAAATATGAATAAACGTTACACACAGAAATATTTAACATAACCAGGCTCCTTTATGGTAGCCTTCATAAGTCGCATGCTGCAAGGATCTGTCCCATGATAGATTTTGCTGTGTGCCTCGATAAACTTTATTTTTGATGTCATTTCTAATGATATTGGGTGATAAGTGAAACTCAATTTTTTCCTATTTGTTCCATGGGCTGTAAAAATCTGGGCTGGAAGTCAAGAATTTGCAAATTTGGTCACCTTTCAAAACGAGCTAGGAACCTTCCAGAGCTTAATTTTTTTATAGCAATGGTAGATGATTTCGAATTTTTATACAGTAAAACTTCCATAAGTCAAATCTCCATGGGACCGGGATAAAACTTCGAGTTATAGAAGATTCGAGTTAGAGAAGTTTGGATCTTTTACAGCACAGAACTTTATAAGGAAGCCTACCCTTATATCCAGTGACAATGGGGAGGTGTGGTGGCCGAGATGGTAACGTCTCGGCTTGCTGAGTGAAAGGCCCCAGGTTCGATCCCCGCCTGGGGAACTTTCCTTTCACCTGAGTCAGGAGGGTCTCTGACCTGCACCAAGGAGGTGTCTGGCAACCTAACCTCCTGGGGAACAGCACATGACCCATTAGCTATGACATTGCACCTTGCACCCATGTTCCCTCCCCAAAAATCCCTATCCTTTCCCATTGTCCCTGTTTCCTTGCACCAGTGAACGAAGCGAAAATATATACAGAAAACTGATGGTGGTATGCCACCCCCCAATAGCTCCCATAAGGGACATCATGGGGTAAAAAATAAAATAAAAATCCAGTGACAAAAGGTGTTCAAAACTTAAAAATAACTGTCACTATCACACTTACAATGTTCCTCGTTGTTTTGGTGTAAAAAAAAACTTATGTGATGGACATTTGCCTACTCTTGGATTCAATTGTCACAACAGAGTCAAACACTTCTTTTGGTACATCTGGTAGACGGAGATCAGGAAATTGAGCCTTTCTGTACATGTGGCCTACTCTCGACCCTTTGGCTGGGAAATTAGAAAATTTTCCTTACTCGCCAACATGAACTTCGACTTAGGGAGACTGAAAATGCATTGATATCCCACCATCAGGCGCTGCCAGCACTTCAAGTTATGGAGAACTTCGAGTTGTAGAAATTCGAGTTAGGGAAGTTTATTTCCTATTATTTTACATTGTGACCAACCAAGTTCATCATTTTTTTCGACTTATAGAGAACTTCGACTTAGGGAAGTTCGACTTATAGAAGTTTTACTGTAGTTGCTTATTGCTCAATGAAAAGGATATTCATAAAATCCATGATTGAAAAATACTCATTGCACATTGGGGCAACCCGTCAATGGGGAAAATGAATACATCCACATGTCATTTTCATTAAAGTTCAGGTTTAGCGAACAAAATGTGACTAAATATATAATAATTTTATTTTTATTTTTAAATTCCATCGATGTTGCACATTTGGAAAAACAACAACTTTCACCTCTTTTTTCTTATAATATAGCATTACATTATTTCAGTTTCTTAATTACTAAACAAAAGAATCTCTACAGGACACATGGGGCATTTGGTTTAGTCACGTGTGGGTGGCATCTACTGATACCTTTGGGTAATCATATATATCGTTTGATCTCAAGCTTCCTCTGCAAACTTGCCTCATATATCATACGAAGACTTTGGGGGAAGAACGATCAAGGTTCACTTCAGGTGAAACTGAGATATTGGAATTGCAAACTTTGAAGACCCATTCTATTGTACTTCTAGGTGTGATCAAAAAGTTCCTGGACTGTGTTCATAAAAACATTAATATTTACTTTAAGTCCTAATTTCCACTGCCACCTTCAAAGTAGTTACCTTGGGCACGTATACAACGATCCCAGCGAATTTCCCATTTTTGGAAGCACCCCAAAAAATTGGCCAGCCGTAGCGTGTTCAGCACCTGCTGTGATTTTGCTTAGAGCTCTTTAGTGGAGTCAAAACGCCTCCTTTTCCACCCACATTTCATTTTAGGGAAGAGGTAGAAATCACATGGTTCCAGGACAAACGAATAAGCAGGGTGTGGAACAATGATCATGTTGTTTTTTGTCAGGAAGTCCCTTACTACGCGTGAGGTGTGTGCAGGCGGCATTGTCATGGTGCAGCAACCAGTCTCCGTTCTTCCATATCTCCAGCCAATTTAGCCTAAATTGTCTCAAACCATCGCAGTAAGACTTGCCGATGACAGTTTTACCAGGAGGGAGTAACTCCGTATGCACAATTCCTATAATGCCAAAGAAAATTATCAGCATTGAGTTGATTTTGCTGCGAACTTGGCGCGTCACTTTTGAAGCTGTTAACCCACTCATATGTTATTGCTTGTCTTACAAATTGCTCATCAAAAGCCTTGTTCAGCATTCGGTGGGTTGCAGCCAAAATTCCTGAAATCAGATACACCCTGTATAGTACTCGTACATCCCATGTTCGGGGCCTTCATGGTGGACTATGATCATAACGCCACAACCAACTATCATATTCTACAATAGTTAATATGCTATGGGATATATGTAACTGGGTCATTCCATGTGAAATCACCGAGCCTCCGGACCCTTGGGTTGTCAGATCATGATGAAATACCCCACACCCGATTAACCCCTTCGCTACCAGCTACACCTGCCATTGCCTAGATTATGTCTTACATGTACTCCTAAGTTAAGGACAGGATATTTTACAAATTTTAGTAACAACTATACTTACACTTTTATGGAAAACACTATGAATGTGTCTGGAACCATTTTCTTCATCTAGAAGTCCCAAAATTAATTTTCAAAAAGATCGCTGTAAAACTCGAAATTCGAGTACTGCCGACCAACTGTTAAGCAGATTTAATTATGAAGTACCAGTTAAAATTCACGAAATATTAACCTTGAGAACCGCGCCAGAGGAATTTGCTGAAACCGTAGTACTTCGTGATAATTAAAGTAATTCTTATCTGCGGCTTTCCTGTTACTTAGGAAAATTCCCAAACCTATTTAATTCTCTTGATGTACCACGATTTCAGCAAATTCTTCTGGCTAGGTTCTCAGGGTTGATATCCTGTATATTTTAATGTACAGTATTTCATAATTAAATCAGCCTCACAGTTGGCTGGTAATACCTGAATTTCGAGTTTTTTTACAGCAACATCAGTGAAAATTTACTTAGGAACTTCTAGAGGAGGAAAATTGTCTCCAACACATACATCGTGTATAGCATGAACGTGTAAGTATAACTGTTATTATTTGTAAAAATATCTTGTCTGTATCTTCAGAGTACACGTAATTGAAAATCTAGGTGATGGCCTAGCGGTTTGCCAGTAGTACTTGAATTTCAAGCTATTACTTTTGAAAATTAATTTAGGGACTTCTACACGAGTGAAAATTGTTTCCAATGCATACATAGTGAAGAGCATGAACCTGTAAATGAGTCTGTTATCATTTGTGAAATATCTTGTCCTCATCTTCAGAGTATGTGTAAGCTAAAACTTAGCCGATGGTATTCTGCCGCGATCTTTTTGAAAATTAATATAGGGACTGTTAGACGATGAAAATGGTTCCAAACACATTCAGAGTGTTTTCCATGAATGTGCAAATATAGCTGTTATTATTTGTAAAATGTCTTCTCATTATCTTCAGAATATGTGTAAGCCAAAATCTGGGATGGCAGTATAGCTGGTGCTCTGCCGCGATCTTTTCGGAAATTAATTTAGGGACTCATAGACGATGGAAATAGTTCTGAACACACACATAGGGTAGAGCATGGTATACATATGGCTGTCATTATTTGTAAAATATATTATTTTTATCTTCAGAGTAAGTGTAAGTTGAACGGAAACGAAAATTGAGGCGATGATGGTATAGTGGTAGCAAAGGGGCTCTTTACATCCCCCAAGAATACCATTTGTGTGGCCCACCGAAAAAAAAAACAAAAAAAAAGCCTTTTTGGAAGGTAAGGTTTCAAAAATCAGTCATATCTCATGGACCAATTGAGCTACAGACGTCGCCGACCACTCTACATAAAGGGATTTGCCCAATCTACCTAAAACACAAGAAATGCGGAATTTTTCTTTTTTGAAACTTTGTTCCATTTGAACTTTTTTTTTGAAAATTGGCTTCCCAATTTGAAAATCTGATTTTGAAATGTGTTATAGCTCAGAACGCCTCCTAGAGATAGGAAAAGGATGGAAGTAGTAATTTTCCATTTCAGGAAGAAAATTGCATTTGAAGGTCCGCATGCGCGCCCAAATTAGACCAGGCACTAAATCTCATATCATTCATGTTGGTAGCAACATTTGAAGCGAGTTTCCAGCCAGCCATTTTTGACTAATTCGACCCAGCAGATTTCGAAAATCGAGGTTAGCACTCTGGATTTTGGGTCTTTGTGACTCAAAAACCAGATGGTGTCCAAGGTTACAGCATTTCCCAGAATTATAATGTATTCACTAATTTTTACTCTAAATGTGGGAAGTGAGGTGTGGTTTTAGGGGTTTTCTGGGTCACTAAGGTCAACCATGAGTGACCCAAGGTCATATGACATCACCGGAAATCCAAAATTTGGAATGGCAGGCAGTTTTATGGACTTGAAAGATCGTGTTTATTATACACACACAAGACTATCACAGAATACATTGTGTCTGGCAATATAGGATGTTGCTGCAGGGGGATTGAACACTACCAGGTGAGAGTTCTCCCAGAAAAAAAACAGCTTGCAGATAAGCTCTCAGGATGTATACTGTTGGACTGCATCAGTAGTTGGCAGAAGAACCTCAGTTTGGTTGCAAACTTTGTTAAAATAGAAAACTATGTATTTGCCATTATTGCCAGACGCAACGTATTCTGTGACAGTCTTATGTGTGTATAATAAACCAGACCTTTCAATTCCGTAAAACTGCCTGCCATTTCAAATTTTAGACTTCCGGTGATGTCATGTGACCTTGGGTATGCTGTGGCTGAAGTTACCCGGCCCGCCTCGGCAAGGCAGCCAATTATTCTCGTTCCATGTACTTGCAGTCAACAATGCATAGTTGCTGTATATGTCAAGTGGCAGGTATACCATTTTCAGAATTTAGGTCACATCCATGTCAGTAAAAACTCTCATTTTCACTCCCATCTGTTGCCTCACCTTCAAGTATGTCAGTGAATTACATACACAGTTGGAAAGGCATTGTAATGAAGGTTTCCAATAGACAATTTCGAACCAACAACTTGTAGGGGTCATCCATGAAGTCCACCATGCATTTACCTATCCTTACCATTGTAATGTACTTAATGGATGACTCGTTACTTGTGGTATGATATGACAATTGTTTTTATCATTTTAAATATAGTAACTTAATTATGCATTGCATATATTTTAATTCCAGGTTCTGGCACAGATGGACCAAGTGGGTGACTATTTATGGCTGAAATATTCTCGCCTGCCACGTCCAAAAGGAACAATAGTATATGGAATAGAGGATAAAAGTGAGTGACAGAATGACGGGATAGAAGTCAGGGAAGACTTAATAATGGGAAACCAAAGCGTCCAGTTTTGCTTTTCGTTCCTGCCTTCAAGCAGTGCAATTACCGGTACCAGTCATGACAATTATCAGGGCTTGGACAAGAAGTAGTGGATAATGGCATATTTTAGAGACAGGATGTGTAAAGAAAAATGTTATTTTAATTCCTCGTGTGGTTGTCATGCCTGTTACCAGAATTTTTGCTCAGTCGTTTCAGTCTTGTTGGCAATCAATGATTCCATGTGATTTTGTTATTGTTATCTATATTTTCCCCTTATTAATTAATCTGGAATTTTGCAACAAAAAACTAATTCAAAGTGCTTTTGCAATTGCCTTTTTACTGAAGTAGTTCATCTAGCAAGTGAGAGAAGTATTAGGTATCAGAGGATTATTTAAAAGCATTAAAAAAGTATGTTACAATGCCTTAAATGCATATCCAGGGTTTGAACTGCTTCAACATTCAGACTGATCTCCTTTTGGAAGATTAAAATCTATAGCATGTACTATACAGCAACGAAACGAGGGAGTCACGTAGCACCTGCCATAGTTCATAAGCCTATTGTTACTTACTTGAGTGGTAATAATGTAGATCACGACAAATTCCTTTCCAGTGCATTGCATTTTACTATTGTTATATTTATGTTTAAGAATTGGAATGCAGTGCATTCATTACGTTTCATTTGATTGTCATTTCTACATCTTTATATAGGAAAATGTGCATTCCTTCCTAACTAAGCAGGTAGCATTATAGTGTCACTGCGCATTTACAAACTTGTACTTTTTGAGTTTATATAAGTAAGTATGGAGGTGAAGCAAACCTTGTGAAGCAATTTGCTAAACCAAAGAACAAAAAGGTGAGAGCAGGGAACAATCAATTAAAGAGACTGGGATGTCTGTGCATCAAGACTTTCCCCTTTTGTTCCTGTTGCAGTGTTGTGTGTTTACAGTTTGTGTGGCTTGTGAATTTACTATATCTGTCTCTATACTGCTGATTGTACATTCCTTCAGAGATTCCCATGTACAGACTGTGACAAAGAGCACATTTCACTCATCTCTTTTTTTAAATCAGTTTGAGCAGTCGTCACTGAACTTGGAATGCAAATGTAACCATGTAGTACCAACTACTGATGATTGTAACAGAAAACCAGAATCTATATTTTGCTGATATTTTCTTTGTGGACTGTTTTATTTGCCTTTTTTGGGGTCCCCACAATCTGAATTTAGTAGATAACAAAACTTATTTGAGGCAAGGGAATGGGCCACTTGATTCCCCCCCCTTTTAGTTTTGATCGCCCCTCCATTAGTGGCCTGCATACAGCATTTTCCTCTGCCCATGACCTTGAGTAACGCCCACCTGGAAAAAAGTGATTCAATCCTAGTGATTTATTTGTTGGTGAATCATTTCATTCATAGCAGCATCAGCGCTGTTCTTACTACTAAGTAACAGCGTGCACTCCAACCTTCACCTTGACCTGTGCAGAGTGCAGGGAAATAATGAAGCTGTACTGTACAGCCATATAATGATAAGCATACTTCCACTGGCAATGTGTAGCTATCAGTATAGAGTGGATACCCACCTCCTGTGGCAAAAAGCGGACGTAATGACGTAATATACTAACCGCATTTTGTGGGCAGTAACTATCTGCACATGCAATTGTCGGTGTCATATTACCTCCCATTGCACATGACGACCTTGCACAGTGTACTTTAGTACATTGAGAATCGCCAGTTTGACGGTAATTCGCTCTGAAAGTAGCAGTTAGGACCTGTTGCCATTCTGCGTGTTCGTCTGGAACTGTTACGCTTCTTCCGGCTGTGTCCCTGCCCAGCCCGCCGTTGTTCTTATTTGGAATCGGGGCTGGTATCGGGGCGGATTCGTCTGCACGTAAGTGGAAAATCCATATGGACTCATCTTAGGGTGTGTCGCAAAGATTCCTAGTACGTGTTGCGGTACTAGATCAAACGATATAGCCGAATCAGACTGGATATTCCGGCTTGCGATCAATTTTCCTTCTATTGCTTGCGCTTCTTTTCTCTCTTCCCCTCCTCCCGCTTACAAGCTATATCAGTTTAGAGAGCTACTTTCTTTAATTGCTATAGAATTGTCACGTGACTTTGTCAGGCTCCCGGTGTACGTCTCGGGTTGGTCGGCAGCAGCGGCCGGCATGCATTTTTTCAAGCTTTCAAATGATGGCGTGTGGGAACTAAAGCGTCTGAGGCCAGACAAGGGATTTGGGCCCTCGCCTCGGAGTGAATCACTTTGCTGGGAGGGTAGTTGCTCGTAGTTGCAATGGAGGTTTTCCAAATATGAGCGTTTTCGGAAGCTGGGATTGTGCATGTGTTTTTGTGCTGATTACAACACCTCTTTCAAGGTTTGTTATATAAATTTTACCGCGGGTATTATTAAGCGGCAATTATTTTTGATGCCAGATAGACTGTATAATTCCAGTATTGCTCTTCACAATATTAACCCTGGAACCGTGCCGTGGGGTCTTTTTGGACCCCAAGGAAAAAAATGCATTAAAATGATAATTACAATGATCTTTTGCCATTTTTACAGTATATAACAGAAAGTGCAGTTTTTTTAAAAAAAATTAGCGATCCTTTCAGGCATTGTTCAAAGAATGATTGTATATAGCCAACACATCGAAAAGTATTATATAATAATTAATAAAAATTAAAATATGGTGGGGTCCGAAAAGACCCCACAGCACGGTTGCTGTAATACCCGTAGGCACGGCACGGTTCCAGGGTTAATCTATGCATGGCCAAGAGATAATACTGCTTGTATATCTGATAATGTACAGTAATGAACTTTATACAGGGTGGAATGTTTGCCAAAGGTTCCTTTACTAATAATGGGGAGGAGAGGTGATACAGGTTATTCACGTGAACTATTTTAAACAAAATTAACAGCCAAAGGTGGAGAGCACCAAACTCAGTAAAACAAAATTAATCTGGTCACATTTCACTGCAAAAGCCTTATTTTTCATGTTGGTTAATTTGTTGTGAACCATTCATAACCACTGAAACCTGACTGGATTTGTTTTGCTGTGAGTTTGGTGCTTCCTTGATTATCCATTTTCCTTGATATATAAATACAAATGAAGGCCACCCTGATTATTGTTTTTTGTCACACTGATGACTGGTTGGCAAACGTTCTCCCTTTTGTAGTGCAGCAGTTATACAAGCATTAATGGAACTTGTATGATCTGGCTACTTGTGGCCTAACACATCTGGCAGGTAGTTTATAACATCACAGAAAAGCTGTATCCAATAAATAACAGTATTAAACCATCACCTGCCTTGTATTGTGAAAACATAAGCACTTTCAGTATAATTAACATGCTGACGATTATGCAGGTTTGCATCTAGTAGTTATTTTAGATGGCCACAATGCATGTTGTAGCTTTAGTTTCAAAAAGTTGATTCATGAAAGACAACTATGAGACCCTAATTCTGGCATGCTTCATGATTTAATTTTTAGCAGGGCTTGGGAAGGGAGGGTGCATGTGGTGGACCCAGTATTAAATTGCTGTTACAAACTTGAGATTAGACATCTTCTGCTTGTCAATATATTCTGTCTCGCAGTAATGTAGCTTTAACGGTATTGATTTCTAGCATATGTAATAGTGCAGTATGGTTTCATATCTGTGCATTGCATTTGTTATTGCATTCCCATGCTACATATCAATACTAGTCCTTGAGAAGGAAATTGTTCTCAAATAGTGCATGGGTATTGAAAAAGGTAGAGAATTTCTATTTGGTACTAACACATAACAACAACATTCAACAACAAGGCTGGTAACAAAAACCAATTCAATTATGAATTCAAAGAGTAAAAGGGTCATGGGTTTTATTCCCCCTCCCCCATGGCTGCAGCAGGAAAGATCAATATGTTGGAGGGTGCCTATAAATGTCATTTGTTATTGATGCCTATGTGAAAGCAGGCATGCCAAATACGGCATTCTTGGTATGTTGAAAGTAGTTCATGTAATGGAGGAAAAGGGAAGATTTATTCAGAGAACTGCAGGTGTTTCGGTGGCATCATCTATGCTGTGACGTGGATGCTTTTTCTATCACTTAGCTTTTTCAACATGTTGTGATATGAGCAAGTGTTCTCTTTTGTGTCACAGGCTTTTGGTTAAGGGTCATGAGGGAAATTGTATTATCTGCCCTCCTTTTTCATATAGAATTTAGGTCAACTGAAAAGTGAAAGTGCAAATCTTGTTGCAAATCATCTCATTTTCATACAGCAACCATAGCTTCACAATGTATAGCAAAGTTGCATATGTGTATATAATTATAGTGGAGACATTGTATTTTAGTAAATAACTTGATTCAGATTTCAGTTTAATTGTGGAAGGGCAAAAGCATAATGATCAATAGCTCTGTAGTTGTCAGTTGCTTGTTGTTGAAATATTTTGTTGACATGAGTCAAGGCCAAAATTCTGGCATCAAGTGAAAAGAAAGCCCATTGTTCATATGGTATATTAAACATATCAAGTAATGCATTTTTCTACAATAAAATGAAGACATCAAATTCTGACTTTCCTTTCTCACGAGAGATTTTGCATCATCATTTTGTTCTTGTCACCCATGGTGCTTCACAAGTTCTCATCTAAAGGTGTTTGAAATAATCAATAATGGGACAAATCAGGAACCCTGTGCATGAGAACAGTACTGGACACTCACAGCACTTGCAGGCATTTACATTGGTTGCAAGCATAATATGAGCAGGCCAAGTAAGGGATGTGAAACCTTCAAGTGCCACTGCCCCAAAATTGGGAATCCAACTAGATTTGATTCCATGGTATTAATATGTGGAATAAATGTCCTTATCCTGGTTGTTTTACGTAAATAGGCCTAATATTCTTGTAATAGCACAGAAGTAAATATGGACTACTATGAGTAAATTTTATTGCTCAAGAGATTTGTTACTTGACAAAATATGATATAGTCTCTTTTTTGTGTGAAAATTATATTTTAAAAGGTATTTTCATTCGTGACAGATTTATTAGTCCGGTAGAGCATGTCACTATGCTGCACACACATGTGGTTTTTAAAAATGCGAAGTGTATTATTGTGGTAGTCCTGTTGAAATTTTTGCAGAAGAAAGAGTTCCACTACAACAAACAGTGTTTCACAAAAGTTATAGGATATGTTCCTGAATATGTTTCGGCCTGAAACACAATAATGTTTAATGAGTTAATAGTAATGTGATAGATTGAAATGAAGTTTTTTTCTTTTTACTTAAATCCCCAACTGGGTCACCTTCCCTGAAAATAACAAATTTAGTATTTTTTCAACATTCAAATGACTGCACAAGACCTTTGGAATATTTTTATTTAATTTTTTTACACCAATAATGTGGATTTCTTAATGTTTAGATCGGTGGTTTCCAACCGGTGGGGGGTCGCGAGCCTTGGTTCAACTCCCCCCCCCCCCCCCNGTATGTTTTCTGGAAAGGGGGCAGTTGCAGGTGGGGCCAGGGGAGGGGGAAGGGAGGGGGGGGGGCACACATTTATGGAAACATGTTTAGGGGGCCGCAGTTGGTAAAAGGTTGGAAACCACTGGTTTAGATATTGCTTTTGTTCACTACAATAACATTCCATAAAAGTAATATTATGCAATAATGATTCCACAGTGTTGGATCTCAATAAATGGTACTGTATATAATATGAGTAGGCTACATAGGGAAAAACTAGTAATTCATACACATTAACTTCTCTTATGCTAATTTGAGTTAACAATATGCAAAGTCTTTAAAAATTGCCCACCCTGCACATTGCTGCAATTTCATTCAATTTATTAAAGGTTCACAAACACTTACTGTGGTCATCTGACACCTGAAATATTTCAAAATTGCAATTTAACAAGTCCAGGTTTTACAGTTGAGGATCTAAATAAGCAAGAAAAACTGAGTTTCACTTTTTGATCAAATTATACAGTTGACTCCAGATATAACAGCCTCGGCTATAACAGACTTTTGGTTATTATAGACTCGTAAGGCCGATCCCGGCATACTTGCATAAGGCACATATAATTATTCTCACTCAGACATGATTTTTGTAACCACTTTCATTGGATTGTGAATTAAATTATTTCTCCAAAAAAAATATCAATTGACCTTGAATCTCTCAAGTTGTTGCAGTGATTTCCTTGAAAGAGTTTGACATTCAAGCCACTCCAATGAATTAGCTTCATGATGTGAGTGCAGCATGCATCCTGTGAACCTAATTCAAGGTCAAGAGGGTTTTTTGCACATTGACACCTAAGAAAGGTCTGTTTGAATGTAGGTCCTTTTTTATGTAGCACTTGATTTCATTGTACAGATTGGATTGGCACTGTTCCAGCTTAAGTTTTAATCTGATATGAATGTGTCATTTGGTTTGCTTATAATGCTGACATCCTGGATGAGTAAGCCAGTTGGTCCCCCCTTATTCTGACAGCTTGACAAGCTCTCTCCACTGAAAGTTAGAAGCCATGGGCAGCGATTTGATAGTCACAGGGTCTGAGCATAGGCGGAGGAAGCCAAAGAGTCAGGAGAGCTTTGAGGATGTCTCAGTTGTTCTGGCCATCTTGACATACTTTGGCTTTGCTGTCGTCCTGTTCTTTGGATACCTGAACAAGCTGCTGGTGAGGCAGGCGCACATCCCACAGGAGAAGAACCGTGAGGTAACAGCAGTTCAGCCTTGAGTTGAGCTTGGTAGAAGTGAATGTGTGGTTGATGTATTCTTCAAGATGACGAGGTTATTTTTCTTCTTCTAAAATGGACTGTAAAATTGTTCAGTTTCTTAAAGAGTAACCTATTGCATTTTTGAATGTTTCATAGTTGACCACAAATATTGTAGATATTTGTGCTTTTGTGTTACGTTTTGAATCTGTAGGGAGGGGGGATTTTTGTAGAGTCTATACAGGTGTGTTACTGACAGGTTACTGAGATAATTGTACTTATGGCACTCTCCAGCATAATTACCAAAATGCAATTAACTGTAGTGACTTTTTAGATGCAACTGAAGCTTGTGCCTTGCATGTTGAATTCACACTGTTATTCTTCATTAATTTAAGTTTGTGACAACTTTTTAAAAGACCTCATAGTTATTGAACTTGGAAAGAATGTTAACAAGTAAAACAGGAAAGTATGGCATCTGTTTCGTCTGATCCACTAATAATATTTTGGTACAAATAAAAGTAGTACTACATCCGTTTATTTATCGAAACAACTCCCATGCAAATGATCGAAAAAGAAAAGGTTCGAAAGCTTGTTTAAATCCACGTTACATACGATCGTTACGTACGATCTCCTTTTGTTTTCCGGCTCACCCCTGCGATATGGGCGACATCTATGTACCAGGTCAAATTATAATCGCTGGAGCTTCAAAACTTAGCAAAGGTCATCTCTGTAAGGGTTACCGTTTTCGAATTTAAAAAAATACGCGCCATGGCTTTTGACTCAACCCACGGCAATATGCGACTATGCGAGTTGTTTCCCTGTCATCGGTGTGTAATTTTTTATCGCAAGAAGAAGACGGAAAGGTGTCATTTTTTGACTAGTTGCCGACGCTATGCCGCAAAATGAATTTTTTCGGACACTTATCGGAGGGACGGAGGCAAAAAAAAAAAATCCTTCTGTGAACCCTGGATAGTGCAAATCTTTGTCTATCTAATGATATACAGGATTTGAAACCGCTATTTGTGTAATCATAATTATGTTAATTGCACGCCTATGTTATCTCGGCCGTTTATAATCCGAATTACTTCGCGAATGTATCGACGGCAAGCCAGAAATGTCCGTGATAAAATCACACCGTGCTCTATTACACTAAATTTTAAAAGTATTGTTTTAGTATGTTTAATAGACAAGTACCTAGCCCGCTTTCTGGCGGGAATAGACGGCGATCTTCCGGCTATCTGTAGTGGGGTAGGAGGGCCAAGAATCCGGAGTATTCCCGCCAGAAAGCGGGCGGGGTACTTGTATATTAAACGTACTAAAACAATAATTTTAAAATTTAGTGTAATAGAGCACGGTGTAATTTTATCACGCACATTTCAAGTAATTCCGATTATAAACGGCCCAGATAACAGAGGTGTACAATTAACTTAATTATGATTACACAAATGACGATTTGTAAGCTTCAAATATATCATTAGATAGACAAAGATTTGCACTATCCAGGGTTTACAGGGGTAATTTTTTGGCCTCCGAGAAGTGTCTGAAAAAATTCATTTTACGGCGTAACGTCGCGTCGTCAACTATAATAAAAAAGAAAGAAATACCTTTTCGCCTTCTTCTTGCGATAAAAAATTGCACACTGATGATAGGAAAACAACTCGTATAATTATGCGGAACGTGGATTTAGGGCCGGTTTCACCGAGCCCGGTTTTGATAAAACCCCGGTTCTTTCGGAAAATCCCTGTAAATAGAATAGGGATTTTCCGAAAGAACCGGGGTTTTATCAAAACCGGGCTTGGTGAAACCGGCCCTTAAACAAGCTTTCGAGCTATATTATACCATTATTTTTTTGGATCATGTGCCTGGGAGTTGTGTCGAGTCAAAAACAGGGCTCTACATTAAATAAACGGATAGTCTTCGATTCCATGTCAATCCTGATGTAAATTGTGGTGGCTCGACCCCTTCCGATTTAACTGGGGGAAAAAATCATGTATGTAGGAACCTTATTGCGAAATCCAAAATTTGAGGCCGGTGGAGTCAAATCTCACGGAAATATAACAATGGAAAGTTCAACAATGACGTCCACAATGAACCTTGGTAGTTTCAACTTGCTATTATTAAGCAAGTTACTGGACCGTGGTGTCGAAATTGTACAAATGAGAAGGGACACTCACCAAGTTTATGTAAAAAAAAATCAGTAGCCTTCCACGTGTGCTCCTTAATAACCCAGATATACCCGGAAGAGATTTTGCTGATTTTTTGAACTTTCTTTGTCTCTATTAGTCTAGTTCATATTACGTAGTTCCCAAAACACAAAAATCGAGATAAAACCTTTTTCTGAATGCTTGTTTGCGAGAAAATGGCCGTTCCATATGATTATGGGATGGTAGGAAAATGTAACCTAGTACAGTGCTGGACATATTAGCCGTCGCTGAATGTTTTTTTTCCGGCGGCGGCGGAGTTACCTGGCAACCCCATCCGTCGGGCCAATTCAAACATCAGCCCATGGAGAGCGCTTCCATTGTTGCCACTGTTTACAAATCGAGTGAGTGAGTGCGCAGGCAGAAGAGACCCGTCGGTGGGTCGTCCGCGTCACTCACTCGATTTGTAAACAGTGGCATGGCATGGAAGCGCTCTCCATGGGCTGATGTTTGAATTGGCCCGCCGGACAGGGTTGCCAGGTAACGCCGCCGCCGCCGGAAAAAACATTCAGCTACGGCTAATATGTCCAGCACTGTATGTATGGCTATAATAGTTGCTGATTACATTGCCATGGCAACAATGACATTCAGCAATGTCCATACAGTGGAGCCTCGCTTATCCGAATACCGATCAACCGAAACCTCGGTTAACCGAAATCGTTCGAGTCGGCTAATTCAAATTTGCGTGCGAGATTTAGCGGCAAAAAAAAAAACTAGTCTCAGCTCTGAAGCAAAAGAAAATGCATGTAATGGACTTCTTTTCCCAAGCTGTAGGCCTACTTTAATGTATGTAGTGTACTGTATACTACTTTATGTAAGGTAGGCTATATGTATTTTTTAAACGTGACTGTGATACAAAATATACAGTTTTTCGGTTATCCGGAAAATCAGTTGTCCGAACACCCCTAGTCCCCCATTGTTTCTGATAATCGAGGCTCCACTGTAGTTTCATAATATCACCAATGATTGATTGTTGTCGATTGAATTACCACGGAAACAGGACGTGCAAAGAATGGGTTGTAATATATTTAGTCACAATCAACAACACTCAAGGATTGTTGCCACGGTTGCCATGTTAACCAATTGCCATGTAATCTCGTTTTAATTATATGGGTTCATTAAAATACAGTTCAACAAAGCGCACAAAATCCACACACATACGAGGGGTGTTTGTTAAGTAGTGAGTCTACCTATGAAGGAGTTGTCGTAGCGGAATGAAGTTTGCGGCATTTTGAAGAGCAACTCGCGAAACGTATTTTCCGCCTCTGAGCGTATCGCCGAACAGCGCCGCGCGGCGGTAAAAGTGCGCACTGTCAGTCAAGATGGTGACATCCATGAGGGAGGACCGCGAGAGTGATCGTGCGGTCATTCGTTACCTGTTTCTGAAGGGAATGTCAGCGGAAGACATCCACGCCGATATGCAGGCCACATTGAGGGACATTGAAGGATAAATGTACGGTACATATTTAATTACCTTTTCAAAAATTCACACATATTGCAATCATTAAGACCAAGAGTGTTTTAAAAGACTTATATGAGAGTGTTTCAAAGGTGTGAGAAATTGCAATCGACGTACCATGGAATCACTGCATTTTGCTTCAGTTCATGATCC
The DNA here is from genome assembly GCA_000934665.2 of Catajapyx aquilonaris. Taxonomy (NCBI): domain Eukaryota; kingdom Metazoa; phylum Arthropoda; class Diplura; order Dicellurata; family Japygidae; genus Catajapyx; species Catajapyx aquilonaris. The sequence goes on from KZ538433.1 coordinate 24,498, forward strand.
ATTGTGTAACATAGATTACTTTCCTTCTTTGGCTGAAGGATATGTTCCATAGTTGCTGCTGTCAGGGGTTTCATAAACCTGCACTGGGCTGGAGAAAATTAGGCATCCATTAGAAGAGAGGTGTGAGAAAGCATCCCATCCATGCGGCAAAGGCTTCGTTATGTCCCTCTAAATGACAATGTCGTGCAGGTTTATGAAACTTCTGGCAGCAACTATAAAACATTTCCTTCAGCCAAAGCAGGGAAGTAATCTATGTTACACAATGGATCATGAACTGAAGCAAAATGCAGTGATTCCATGGTAAGTCGATTGCACTTTCTCACTTTTGAAACACACTCATCATGTCAGTAATAATGGTTACAATATGTGTGAATTTTTGAAAAGTACCATGTACATTTGTCACAGCTTATGACATTTCCTATGTTCATACGATGGACCGAAGCAGGTTGGTGTAGGGGATAAGGAGCCGGCCTGCAAATCGGGAGGTCCTGGGTTCGAATCCCGGGGCCGGCGACCCTGACCATGGTTTTCTGTGGTTTTCCATGGTCCCCCCAGGACAATTCCAGGGTCGTTTCTGTAAAAATAGGCCACAGCCACTTCCTTCCTTCCCTATCCCTGGTCCCATCCAATGGTGGTAATCCACCCCCCTAAGGGAGCCAAAGGCTCTAGCACGGGGTATGATAAATAAATAAATAAATAAATATGTTCATGCAATGGCAATGATTCCGTGCACCGCCTTGTGCACCCATACGTTTGAAAATTCGCCGATCAATTATCGCTCACAGGTAAAGAATGGGTTATGCATATATGAATAGGGGATGATCCAAGGAATCGATTGACATACCAAAAGTCAAAATTGCTCCAGTCTTGAGAAATTTGAGCTCGAAAATCGGCAAAATGCGGTAATTAATATTTTCGGAATTTTTTATTTCCAACCCTGTGTGACCTTTAGTGGGGGCTTAACGTCGGCCTATTTCCGCCGCAAGGCTCAACAGCGATGCCAGGGGGTGGTCCTCCTCCTGGAAATTTGGCCACTCTGGGGATCTTTAACTTGCACTCGCGCAATGTCACAAGCACACGGGACCGACGGCTTTACTTCCCCTCCGAAGGAAGGCACACTCTCACTCTTCTACCACCCGGAGAAAAGTCACCGACCTCGGCCGGGTTCGAACCCACGACTTGGGTGTAGAGGCGAGCGCGCTAACCACCAGACCACTAGCGCCTTCGTGACCTATGACAATGAAGTTTTGTGTGTGCATTTAGGCAAAGGCAAGGGGTTAGCAACTCCCCAAAAAAGTGTACACCAGATCCTGGAACCAGGAGGTTCCATGCTGGTTCCAATCCAGTTCCACCTGGTTCCTTGGCCAGGGTGTACACAGATTCCAGGGAGTTGCTAATCCCTTGGGCAATGGTGATTGCCCTGTATCCTAAATATAACTTTGTTGTGAGTTACGGCTATCGGGAATATAGAGTGATTTGGACATACAGTGTATGTGCGAATTTTTTCCATGTTGTTTTACGAGTTAGGTCGAATATTTTGTAACCATGTTATTCCTCTCTGCATTACCTGCCATTTGATATATAACATGTTGGTGTTGGGAGAACAGTCTGAACAGTTAAGAATACTTTATATGGACGTCATTGTTGAACTTTCCATTGTTATATCTTCGTGAGATTTGACTCCAGCGGCCTCAAATTTGGGATTTCGCAATAAGGTGTGGATCCCAACCTACAGTAGGGACAAGATAATTCATGCGTTTTGGGAGGTCGCTTGTGTCCTTGGCAACCATAATTATCCCTGCCCCCTATACCAGTCGACCAATCAGGATTTGATTTCAAAGGAGATCGGCGTTATGTTCTAAAACCTCAAGAATGAGATAAGTTTGTTTACACTTACGCAATTGGTAATCAAGCAGGGGGGAAATATTTCCCCACCAATCGTTCTAAATTACATACAAAAAAAACTCACCAGGGGGTGGGGCTAATTATGGTTGCCAAGGACACAAGCCACGCCCAAAACACACGAGCTATCTTGTCCATAGTATACATATTTTTTACAATTGGAAGGGGTCGAATCACAACTTTTCAGAAAATTTACATAGTCTGATAGTGCCTGCTAAAAAAGTGAGAGCTAGAACTGCAAAGCAGTGTTCTTGAGCTGACAGTGAGATACATTGGTCAGAATGTTGTGAATTTGCAATTTGTACAGTTTTAAATGACCACAGAAGCCCTATTAAGCTGACGTAATCCACGGATATATTTTTATGGCATTGGTATATGGCAACGTACGAGGGGCATTTGGAAAGTCTTTACATTTTATTTTTTTGCCCAAATACAGAGCTCATACAGGTTGGCAGATAGGTACAGTCGGCACGGAATAGGTAAGGACACACTGACGATTCTGGAACCGTCAATGTGTCCTTACCTTTTTCGTGCTGACTGTACACATTATCAATAGAACCCTCCTGGAGCTGAATTCACTAGTTCCACGGGTGTGCCAACCTCTCCAGGCCCTCCAGGAACCACTTTTTGGAGGTGCGGCACACCCACTCCCACACAACTGCTTCCTGTTCAACAATGTCCTTGATATGCCATCGGCAAAGGGTTTTTTCATCGCTCCGAACAGTTGAAAGTCACAGGCCAAGGGATTTCGGCAGGTGTGGAAGCACCCAAAGCCAGATCCACACAAAAAAAACCTTCACCGATGGCATTTCCAGAACATTGTTGACAGTTGTTGACTGCGAGCAGTTGTCCGGGTGTGAGTGTGCTGCACCTCCAAAAAGTGGTTCCAGGAGGGCCTGGAGAGGTTTCACACCCATGACTTCTGTACATTCGTCTCCAGAAGGGTTCGATCGATAATGTGTGCCTATATCTGCCGACCTGCATGGGCACTGTATTAGTGGCAAAAAAAAATAAAGCGCAAAGACTTTCCGAACGCCCCTCGTATGTTTTGAGTCACATAGTGTTCTGTGAAACTAACATTTAATGAACTTTATGATTGGGCAATGCATTTTTTACCATGGGGCAACCTTCAGTATAGGGAATTACATTGGGATAATTAATCAAGTTTATTAAATGTCAGTTTTAGCTAGAGACACATCGCTAGAAAAACTGGCCATCCACCAATGTCTTAAAAATTGCACATTTGCAGCACTTTACTCCCAGTATCTCAGCTGTGTATCCTTGGTTTGCAGTACAGGAATTCCCAGTTTATGAATGGGGTTACGTTCCTGAAAATGTCTGTAGGTCAGATTTGTACGTAACTCGAATCCCCGAGAAACAGTGCATCTACAGATGCAGCTCGAAAGGACTGCGTCCGTCATGTAGGTCTGTTTACATGTGAGGAAGAACATCGTTCCCGAATTATTATTTATTAATTAGGTAGTGTTTAAGTTGAACTTGTCTGTCAGCGAATGCATGTATGATTGAAATTGGAGGAATAATCGTGAAATATCCTTATGGGGAATCTTGGGAGCTCATTTGTAAGTACAGATCACCATAAGTCAGGTCATTCATAAACCAGGGACTTCCTGTACTGGCTTTCACTTTTCTAGTGCACATTATCAACCACCACTTGCAACAAAACTCTTAGTGGATCAAGAAAAATATGTGTTATACATATTGTGTATCTTGCTAATATTCTGACGTGAGACTAAAGTCCAGGCCAATACTCTGATAATAATTGAAAGTGTGCTAACAATAAATTTTTTGCAGGGCTATGCACCACTCTTCACTGGCTTCCACAGCTTTTATGTCAGGCATATGTATAGGCGCATCCGGGACTGTTGGCACAAACCCGTGTGCAGTGTTCCTGGAGCAACAATTGAATTTAAGGACCGAGTTTCTGATGACTACGGCTGGACTTTTAGGTATGTATGTGGCTGTTCCTCAGCCTCAGCCAGTACTGTAATATTTTGGCTTATTACTAGTAAAATAAATTACTGTGTAATACATAGTAATTAACCTGTTGTCTCCCGCTGGATTATGCACTCCTTGGGTAGGGGTTTAAAAATAGCGCCCTAGGTGATAATTACTGCATCTGGCACCATTGGTTTAGCTCTCAATTCATGCACAATATGGGCTGAAGCATCCGAAACCTACCAACCTACACTGCATTTCGATCGAGTGCATCAAGCCCCTCATACACGAGAAGGTGACGTCATCCTATTGCAACATCTACGCGGGTTTTTTAAAGGCAGCTTCCACCACTCGAAAATATCCAAGATAATTCTCTCTGATTGCCCACTCCCTCTGATGAATTATGAAAACATTAAGTATCCGTTAATAAAATTTTAAAGGTCCAGTTTAAACGGAGGTAATGTGAGTCACCAGGTGCAAAAAAAGGCGGCTCAGGTTGTGAGTGGGCAACGCCCAGCGCTCGGAGCAGTCCGGCCGGCCAATTAGGTGCGAGGATGCTTTTGACGACCAACATGGTGCCGGGGGCGGTTGCCTACCCTTCACAGATCCCTCTGATTTTTTCCCTGGCGAAAAGTAAGTCGCAGAATTTCGGGATTTTTCAAATGGTTTTCAGCTGCACGCCCATGTACCGGGAAATGTGCGGCAAGGAGCTACGTCTATTTAAATTCGCACAGTAAGAGTTTGTTGACAATGAACGAGACCTTTGGGCTATGATGTCATGGCATTAAAAATATCACCCTGATTGCATAAATACTCATGAAGATATCAACTACAGGCTGGTTCCATTTCAATCCAGACAGAGGGTGCCCAGTCATGGTCTTCGATTTTTTTTTTTTTAAATATATGTGAAACCCACATCCAATTGAACCCTTATGGAGCAATCAGTTTTACGAGATTAAATTTAGTTATCGAGATATTAATATTTCTTTCAAGGGGTACCAAAATAACCTTCACGGGAAGGTGCACTTTTTCCATTGCTTTCAATGAGTATAATTAGGAAACTGTTCTGAAAACCAACATGAAATTTTAAACTCATGCTTTTAGCATAACACGCTGTTATGTAATGCATAAATTTACCTTATTTAATGGTACAGTCACCTGCAAAAAAATCTCCAACATTGCATATTTTGGTCAAAATTCGCATATTTCGCAATTTATTACGGCGTTATGGTAAACGTGACGGTTATGCCGAATATATTTTGTGACATACTCGGTGACCCCCTAAAGGTTATGCAATAAAACCTTTGCTAGCTCCGCGTGTAGTTGAGATATGCGAGGTGAAAATATGGCAACAAGCGAAAACACGCATATTTCGAAAATTATTTTCTCAAAAACCCCATTTTTTTTTGTTTTTATTATTTTACACGGACAGACAAGTTTTAAAATGAGGTAGTGTCAAAACCTGGTGCATACTTTTTGTAAGTGAGATACAATTTTTTTTCAGATGACAAATCTCGTCATTGTGCTACAATATAGCACACTTCATATAAATATTTTCTCGAAGAAGCCATTTTAAATATTTAATCGTTATTTTTTGTATAACAAAGTAGCATGGGTTCTATTATAAAATTATATCAAAATTCGGTATGCACAATGCCGTAATTTACTGGTACAGTCATCTTCAAAAAAAAATCGCCAATGGTGCTTGTTTTGCTGAAAATTCACTTATTATGCAATTTATTATGGAGTTATTATTAAGGTTAGACAAATGAAGCCAATTATGTACAACGTTGTTAAAGGTCATGTTGTAAGGACAAATAATATCATTAATATCTGCATTCAAAGAAGAGATACACCTGGTCAAAGTATGGTCATATGAGAAAACATGCCTGAAAAATACCTTCTTTATTCAAAAGAGCCATTTTTTATTGATTTTATTTTCATTTGTGTAGATAATGACGCTCTCTTTCAAAAGATATAGTGTGAAAAAAAAAAAAGCTTGTGACAATTTACACATTTGTCATGAATTGGGTTTAACCCAGAGCAACATTCAAAAATATATAATTCAAGTATACGCATATGCCCCGGGTTTGTAATATACCTTTTGACAGAGAGCGTCATTATCTACACAAATGAAAATAAAATCAATAAAAAATGGCTCTTTTGAATAAAAAGGTATTTTTCAGGCATGTTTTCTCATATGACCATACTTTGACCAGGTGTATCTCTTCTTTGAATGCAGATATTAATGATATTATTTGTCCTTACAACATGACCTTTAACAACGTTGTACATAATTAGTTTCATTTGTATAACCTTAATAATAACTCCATAATAAATTGCATAATAAGTGAATTTCCAGCAAAAGAAGCACTTTTGGCGATTTTTTTTGAAGATGACTGTACCAATAAATTACGGCAATGATATAATTTTATAATAGAACTCATGCTACTTTGTTATACAAAAAATAACGATTAAATATTTAAAATGGTTTCTTCGAAAAAATATTTATATGAAGTGTGCTACATTGTAGCACAATGACGAAACTTGTCATCTGAAAAAAAATGGTATCTCACTTACAAAAAGTATGCACCGGGTTTTGACACTACCTTATTTTAAAACCTGTCTGTCCGTGTAAAATAATAAAAAAATAATAATAAATGGCTTTTTTGAGAAAATAATTTTTGAAATATGCGTGTTTTCGCTTGTTGCCATATTTTCACCTCGCCTATCTCAACTACACGCGGAGCTAGCAAAGGTTTTATTGCATAACCTTTAGGGGGTCACCGAGTATGTCACAAAATATATTCGGCATAACCGTCACGTTTACCATAACGCCGTAATAAATTGCGAAATATGCGAATTTTGACCAAAATATGCAATGTTGGAGATTTTTTTGCCGGTGACTGTACCATTAAATAAGGTAAATTTATGCATTACACAACAGCGTGTTATGCTAAAAGCATGAGTTTAAAATTTCATGTTGGTTTTCAGAACAGTTTCCTAATTATACTCATTGAAAGCAATGGAAAAAGTGCACCTTCCCGTGAAGGTTATTTTGGTACCCCTTGAAAGAAATATTAATATCTCGATAACTAAATTTAATCTCGTAAAACTGATTGCTCCATAAGGGTTCAATTGGATGTGGGTTTCACATATATTTAAAAAAAAAAAATCGAAGACCATGACTGGGCACCCTCTGTCTGGATTGAAATGGAACCAGCCTACAATAATAATAATAATAATAATAATAATAATAATAATAATAATAATAATAATAATAATAATAATCTGGGTAGTGCTAGACCTCAATTGAGGTGTGGAGCATGGACCTTTATTATACGTTGTATAGTGCAGTACAATGCTGGAACCTTGAACGAATCGCCCTGGTCCAAGGGTCGGATGACAGGAGGGGATATGCAAGGTGCAGTGAAATGTCTTTGCTGTGGTCATTTTGTGAACTCCCCCGGGTGGTTTGTCTTACTGGAGATACCACCCGAGACGAAGCCAGAGACGCCCCAACTCTGCTTGAGATGAAGGGGGTAACCCCGGGCTGCTATTGAACCCGGGACGTTAACATCCGTGGGCGCATAAGTTACCGCAGCGCCACTCCGCCTCCCTATGACGATATAAACTAAAACACTTCCTAAGGCTATGGTGAAAGAAATTTCCATTGGGGTTATACCAGAGAATTTTAAAAAAATTATTTTGTTTGGTTGACTTATAATGCAACCAACACAGCCGTGGGAGACAAACGGTTAAAGTTTCAAACCTGCTTTGCTCTTAGCAAAATTACCTAGCTTGTAAAACCTATTCACCAGTGGTAAAAATGTATACTGTATGCGGTAATTCAAATTCACCACTGGAGAATATGCGGATTGTCCGATAATTATTGGAAACACTGTTACCACTCGGCACCCCACGCTGCCAGTACCTAATGTGGATAGGTCCTTTTAGAGTCAGCCCTGGGGAACCCTATGGTACCATTTGCTAAGCATTTGCAGCAGTATGTGAGGAGCAGTGCCTGTTCAAAGTGTATCCATTTATGTGAATGCCCTAAGAAAGCCCTGCTTCATCAAGATCCTTGTTTCACATGGAAAATCTGCCAGACAGCACCAACATGATCTTGTGCAGAGGTGTGGTGACTCTGCCTCCCGTATCGTACAGTGTTGGTCATATATCGAGGGAACTGCCAGTGACATTTTCCGAAGCAGCAGAAGAAGGAATCGAAGATAAGGATACTTCAAGCCGGGCGAGCAAGATTCCTTCTTCTGCCGCTTCGGAAAATGTCGCTGGCGGTTGCCTCGATATATGACCAACAGTGTACCATTGTGAGGTTCTTACGAGTTTTTAAAGAACCCTCCCCCCCCCCCCCCNCCCCCCCCCTTCCCCCCTGTACTGCAATGGACCCGACCCATGACGAATCTGTGACATCTCTGTTGGATATGGACTGGCGATGGACCTGCACGGAATTGGCAATGGAAATTGGAAAGCAGCATCAATACCATACTTGCAACATCATCTCCATCCATAAATTAGCCTTAACGCGATTTCGTACCCCTTTGGTGCGCTGCGTCTTGGCCCGGAGGTGGCGTTACTCTTTGCATAGTCTCTTATGGACAAAGCTGTCTTTCAATTTTTCTCAGTTGTAAATGAACCAAAAATAACGCAAATCATGTCGTTAGATAGCCAGGAACAAACATGGTTCATCCCTTCGAGTTGGCCATACGCTTTGGCATACGTGTGTAATTAGCTGCGGAAAATTATCAACGTGAGCCATGTCACAAGTGCACTGGGAATGAGTAAAACCGGGCCCTCTCAGCAGGGGGGCTGCCCCCTCCCCACCACCCTGGCCCTCATAACTCACAACCCAGCCATCAGTGAAAGGGGTTAGGTTTGGTAGGAGGGGAGGCATAGGAATTGCAGCCCTGCACATTCTCATGTAGGCCTATCATTTAAATGTTTTAATAAAATAACATGTAATAAGAGAGATGATTTTGTTTCTGTCCTATAAATCCAAAATTCCTCTCATGAATCTAATCAGAAAGCAATGAGGACACAAGTGTCGTGTAAGTCACGAAAGAAATAATATATTAATAACATAACCACCAAGTTCACATAATAATATTTTAATTTGAGTCTTTGAAAGTATCCTCACCTGAATAACACTAACATTCAAGTCATAAATGTGAAGAATTTTACATTAATATCTGAAGCCTCTGTTACCAGTGGCTTTCTTGTCGTGTAAGTCACGGATTCCTTTATATATTTAATAACTCATATGAAATGTGCAACTGTTAAAATCAAAACATTAATTAACACTTACATACTGCCTATTTCTGTTTAAACACCCTTTCCTTAAATGCTAAGTTTGTGCTTTAAAAAATTAAAAGTTAGGCATGAACTGACTGCCCCGAGGTTAAAAACAAATTTCATGGAAAATGATTGGTCATTATGCATTCCGAGTGACCTAAGGAACATTGGAATAGCGATGAATGCCCATGGACATGGAAATCGTGTTGCATAGTGTAAGTACAATACAAGTGGTGATCAATCTCATTATTCTGCATTACATTACATGGTAAAAGTAATGGTCGCGATCAGAAATCGCATAATATCTTTCTTTTTAAATCCTGAAGCACTTTTACTGCGATGGAGGCGGATTCCCAGGAAAAGAAGGTGAGGCAAGCAGTACTGACAATGACATCTATAATTGCTGATTAGTTTTTCAATTTTTGAACATGCTATCATTAGAGCAAAGCCTACATCACAGAAAATGAAATATTCGTATGTTATGTGATTATTTCATTTCCTGTGATATTATTCATCACATTATTTACTCTCTATATACATGTATTTGGAAAATAAATGTCATATGCGGAATTTGTTTAAATTAAATTATCCAGGTCTTCGGGAAAACACATATTTCAAAAGAGCCGGGGTTACTCCCCCCTGCCCCCTCCACCCTGTCCTTCACTGACCACGGACTGACTTGTGATGTGCAGGTGAGGAAGAGAGGTTCGAAGAGTTTCAGCCAGATAAGGAGGGCTGGGGTGGTGTGGAGGGAGCAGCGCCCCTGCTGAGAGGGCCTGGTTTTTCTCATTCCCAGTGCACTTGTGACATGGCTAACATGAATAATTTTCCACAATTAATTACACACTTATACCAAAGCATATGGCCAACACGAAGGGATGAACCATGTAGTATTTGTTCCCAGCTATCTAACGACATGATTTGCATTATTTTTGGTGCATTTGCAACTGAGAAAAATTGAAAGACAGTTTGTCCATAAGTCTCTATGCAAACAGTAACGCCATCTCTGGGCCAAGACGCAGCGCACCAAAGGGGTACGAATTCCTGTTAAGAGGAAGGCTTTGTTGCAGAGGAGACCCATTGTCTTTCATGACAACCCTTGCAGCTGTCATGTGGTCATTGCTGTTCGGAAATTTACCTCAGAAATGGGAATGGGAGCTGTTGGAACATCCTCTCTATTCATATGACATGAGTACATGTGCCTACAATCAACTACATAAATGAAGGAACCCTTAGATGGCTTTCATTTCTGCAAGAGGGAAGCATATCTTAGAGGGCAGTCTCTGTGTAACACTTCCACAAAAAAAAAGCTGCTGACGGCGTTAGAAGCTTTTCATGGATATGGAAAAATGTCATAAAAATAGCTCGGTACTACACCTAGATAATGTGAAATGTTCATGTGTGTAGCCATACTGATACGAAAATTACAGCAGTGTTGCCAATAATTATCGGATGACCCATGTATATTTTAACACCTATTTTCTCCTGTTATTCTAAAAATAAATGCCAATTTTAGGGGGTATAAAAAATGTTAGCTGCTAATAATATAAGATTGAATGGAGGTATCCTTTTGAATCACTGCACTGCATGGGTGTGTAGCCTGCAAAATACAGTGACAGCCCTTGATGACCATGGGCCCTAAGTATGTCATTTCCAGTGTCTTATTCTCAGCAAGTCAATGAAATTCTGGATCTGAATAGATACTGATATTCAGCCTAATATTATCAGCTAATATTTTGGATAGCCCTTAGTCCTGTGGTTTCCAACCGGTGGGTCGCGATCCCCCTGGGGGTCGCAACCCTTGGGTCAACTTTTGATTGTTTTTGCAATTTATGAGCAATAATGAATAATTTAACAATAAAAATGAGTGAACACTGTGTATGAGTTTTATGTTTGAGCCATAGTTCGTTGAGAGAAATCTAGCAACGTTCGCCCTCACGCGCTTCTCTATCCGTGGAAGATGTACGATAAAAAATCAAATATACTTCTTGAGTGAATGAGGGGTCCCAATCACTTTCGGACATTTGCATAGGACAGTTTCTAAAATTTATTTAAGCCAAAGGGATGGCACTACCTGTGAATATATTAGTCACTTACATTACCAAAGAGTACCTCCACCATGCCGAAAAATATTGGGTGTGTAGGTATAACAGGAGCTCATATAAAAATTCAAATGTTCAAAAGTGGACCACTGTGCCTCGGTCTCCCCTATCCAGGTTTTACACTATATTCCAATGAAATGTTGGCAATGAAGACCAGTCCAGGTGTCCATCTACATGGATAAGTAAGTTCCTAGTTGTACCCAATTGTGGACCTCATGTTGCTCTCGTAAACCACTATCTGTGGCATGCTGTACCAGCCATAGTGAAATGCCTTATTGTGACCAAATCAGTCCAGACTTACTAAATATTCCTGTAAGATTTTATAAGAGTGCACATGTATAGGCCTTGGGCACTGATGTAACTAGCCTGGAATTGTCAGTTTCATTGTTCACATTTTAAAAAGTCATTGTTGCCATTGTAATGTAAGGAATCGAATTCTGATTCTGCTGTCACTGGGCATGTGGCTGAGCAGAAAGAGTTCGAACTTCGAAATGAACTGTTTAATAAATAATATTAATCATAATTCCAAACAGTAGCTAACTGAAATGGCATTAGCTGAATCTGGACTTGCATCTGATTACTGCTGGTGCAAGCAATCATTGCAACATTAGCTTAGTCCCTGCAATATAAGAACCAAGCAACCCTGACAGCCATGCTCTTCTATTCCTCAGCAATTTTTTCTGATATGTCTTACATAGTGTTAAACAACATGGTAACATGGGTAACACGGTAATCTTGCAGTTATGGGTCAACTTTCCTGCGCTGGCTTCTTGAGTTTGAATTCTGGAATAAGCAGATGGATTTCCAGGTGGGAAAGAATTTGGGTGGATTCTGTATACTACATGGAGAGAGAATTTTTGCAAACATTTTTCCATTCCATCTCACATAGAAAATTATATCAAAAGAGTACTCCATAAATTTCAAATTGATTCAATAGTATAGAAATCCCTCATAAAGGCCAAGTACTCTTTCATTGTTAAATGTTAAATTATTTATCAGAGTACCAAAATGCACACATGTCAATCTTGCAAGAACTTGCCATTTGTACTTTAAACTCAAGACACAATTTCATTTTTCTGTCAGGCTTACAGGTACCACCTCAAAGTGTTTAAACTTCTCATCATACAACTACCTGGGCTTTGCGGACAACTCAGGCCCTTGTGCTGATGCTACTGAGGATGTCATTCGGACAATTGGTGTTGGTGTTGCAAGCACCAAGAGAGAACTTGGGACAATGGCCATACATCAGGAGCTGGATGAGCTGGTGGCTCGGTTTTTGGGAGTTGAAGATGCAATAACTTTTGGAATGGGATTTGCTACCAATGCCTTGAACCTGCCAAGCCTTGTCTCTAAGGGATGCCTGGTGTTAAGTGATGCGAAAAATCATGCCTCAATCATCTTGGGACTGCGACTTTCTGGAGCAGCTGTCTGGGTTTTCAAACACAATTGTGAGTGTTGACAATTTGTTTTTTTCTGGAAGCATCTTACAAAATATCAGTCTTCTAACGTACTGGAATTGCAAGGATTTATGTGAGCCAAGCTGCAGGGTTGGCTATTTTGCATCTTACACATTTGAGACGAACTTTCTGGTGGATAATTGATATTTTAATACAGGATATCAACATGCCAAAATATTTTCTGATTTTCCAACAAGAAAAGTAGAGTGCTTGCTGTTAATGAGGTGGCTTAATGTACTACTGTGTTTCAAAAGTAAGTAGGCTACTTTGGCCATTTTAAAATGTTTAAAAAACCTCTAAAATCAACATGGCCACATGATGGCGCAGATCTTGAGCTCCTGCAGCACACAAAGACTGGTTATGGACATGTATTTTTGTAATAATAACAATAGAATTTGTAACCCAAGTTTTAGCACTGGTTGTGAAGCCTATTTTTTTGTCTGTTGGTCACTCCCTTTGCTCTCACAAGTCAAGTTATATTTAAATTGCTGCGGCTATGGAATGGAATTCTTCTTGACATCAGTTCAGGCAGAATGAGTGTGATGGACAGTAACAGACGGTATATTAAAGAGCTATTTCCTGTCCTGAGCATGCCTCTCTGATAGGGGTGTTGCCCTTATCAAGTTGCTCTTTGCCAAGAGGGGTGAGGATGTAAGGCTGATAGAGCTTGTTGATTTCTGCCACATGTACAAAGCACGGTAGCAATCCAAACTTGTTCATTTGACCTAGAGCTTAGTGTCATTTACATCTGACATCTGCTATTCATATGGCTTACAATAAACTTCATGTATCCAGATAATCTCTTCAGAACAAATGTGTGCTAACTCAGCCTGTTGTGCACAATGTCAATTACGTAATAACATCCCACTGGCAAAAAAACAAAAACAACGAGTAGCCTACTCTTGAAAACAAAATTTGCTATCTTGAGGCAAACACCTGTGATATGCAAGATTAAGGACACAACTTTGAAAATTGTGGATAAATAAAAATATTCCAATGGTGGAGTAATAAGAATAACAACGGTATTATGCTGTGTTAACATAGATAGAATAAAGGTTTATCTATGTTATATATGTTATATGATATAAATTTCATTATTGCATTCACAGCTTTCAAATTTTCTTTTAGGATATTTTGAGTTTTTGTTGAGTATATAATAATAAATAATGGATACCCCGTGATAGGCCCCTTGGGCCTCTTAGGGGATCATCTTTTAATAGACCGACTTTAATCATTTGCCTGTAATGTGATGGATTTTGTTAGTGGGAGGAAACGGGAGACCCCCGAGAAAACCCACGCGAACACGGAGAGAACCCATCGAAACTCTATCCACATAAGTATCCTCCGTCCGACCCGGGGATCGAACTCGGGACCTTAGAGGTGGAAGGCTGCGCCGCTAACCGCTCGGCCACCGTGTCGCCAGTTTTTGTTGAGTACTAGGTGAACTTCACAGCAACTTGTGCAGTAAATTGCTTGCCCTCTATTAATGAATAATAAATATTGGGTTTGCAGACATGAATTATATTATTACAGGTACAACTGGGAAAATTGAGGAGGCCTAACATTACATTTGAAATTTCTTGCAAGCATTGTGGTGTATTATATGAAGAGAGTGGAGCAGTGAACTTACTGAGAGCATTGGACCCTGAGATACAGGATGTAATGTCTTGGGACAAAGCTGATGGAAAATTTGTTTTACTCCCAGTTCTAGTAGCATATTAGCAGCCAAGGTTTCATTGGATTTCATGTTGCTTCATCTTGGTGAAATTGTATCCTGCTTGTCTGGAATGAGTTGGTATTTGTTGCAGGCATGAAGGACTTAGAAGATAAGCTCCACAAGGCAGTTGTGTATGGACAGCCCAGGACACACAGGCCATGGCAAAAGATACTAATCGTGGTGGAAGGAGTGTACAGCATGGAAGGATCAATAGTTCATCTTCCAGAGGTTATTGCCCTTAAGAAGAAGTATAAGGTATGGCAGTTTATCCATGTTTACAAGTAAGTATGGATCTCACCATGCATTTTACAGGCATATTTGTACCTTGATGAAGCCCACAGCATTGGAGCCATGGGGCCTAATGGACGGGGAGTGCTTGATTATTATGGCTGCAACCCGAAAGATGTAGATGTTTTAATGGGAACTTTCACAAAGTCATTTGGTGGAGCAGGAGGATACATTGCAGGAAGCAAGGTTTGTCACAAGAGTGGAGTGTGAAAAATGTGCTCATTTCCTTAATGTGGGTTTGTTTCAGGGACTGATTGATCACCTGAGGATCCACAGTTTCGCCTCATGCTATGCGGTGTCCATGTCACCACCTGTGGCAGCACAGATCATCTCAGCCATGAAGATCATCATGGGTGAGGATGGGACCTCAGATGGTAGGTGCATTCAATTTAGTATTGTTAGTTTTCCTACCAGTGTGTCATCTTAAACCAGGGAAGAGGCGCATGATTCAATTGGCCAGAAACAGCCGATACTTCCGTCAGCGCCTGAAGCAGATGGGGTTCATAATATATGGAAATGATGACTCCCCTGTAGTTCCCTTGCTTCTGTGCATGCCTGCAAAGATAGCGTGAGTAGAATAATGCTTTTAGCATAACTGTTGCTGATGTATTGGGTGTAACATGGCCACAACTAGTTAAAAATTTTTATGTGCAGGGCTGTGATGAAAGAGCTCTTGAAACGCAACATTGCAGTGGTGAGTGTTGGATTTCCAGGCACTCCACTGATGTCAAGTAGGGTCCGATTTTGCCTCTCAGCTGCTCACACCAAAGAAATGTTGGATGAGGTGAGTTTTGCAGAAATGATTTTTGGGTCTAGTGGTGAAGTGTGCTTTTCAAGTGTGAAAAGCAAGAGTCAACCTGTTTGTTAAAAGAATACCAAATTAACCCACCCTGACCTAACCAAACCTTCATCAAAGACCCAGCTGAAAGCTGCTAGATCAAGTTGGCTTAAGTTGCCAAAATGAGTCCCAAGCCAGGGGCACTTCATCCACTGCCATCTCCATTCCAACTGCTCCATCCTGCTCCACACAGTATTGGTAATATTTTTCAGTCTTCTATGTGGGCTTTACACAGTCTGATTTTTGGTGAGACTGACACGGATTCGACAATCAAACCCCTCTGTATAAACAGCATTCCATGTCAGATTCAAGGTCGGAGCCAGGGAGGCCAGCTTTGGCCACCTAGGCTGGTCAGAGATTGGAGTGGGTGGGGGATAACATCAAAGTGACTGTGTGAAGGAACCATTGGAAAGAAAGCGGCTCTCTGAAGGGCTCGTGGCATCCAACTCCCTATCTTGACCCTCTGCCTACCTTGGGGGGGCAGAGGAACAGGGTGTCGGGGGGAGCAGGACATCGGAGAGCCGACTTCTGTTTGACAAAGGGGTCCAATCCTTCCAATTCAGCAGGAGCCAAAATTGAAGCGCCTGTGTAAAGCCCACTTTAGGGCAATTTCCTAAATTCTAATAATTGTCCTACATGCAGGTGCTGACGCACATGAATCAAGTTGGAGATTACCTACACTTGAAGTATTCTCGCCTGCCACCTCCAAGAGGGCCCGTCATATATGGAGATGACTGTGACAGGTGCTGGCCAGTAAGCCTTTTGGACTAACGCTTTTCTTGATCTCACAATTTGTTTCTTGTAGTCCTAACCTTCTAACTGCTATGAAGCTGTGGGGACAGGACCCATTAAGAAAGCTGCAAGTTGTGGGAGTGTTGTCAGGAACTTCAATTCTTAAGGTGGTGTACTAGAAGTGTATGTGACTACCCTCAACTTCCATGTTCTTACCTTATAATTATCTGTAAGTCTGCAGTCTGAAACAGTTCATTGACACAACTCCCACTCATGCTAATATTAATTTTTGCCAGCTGCTTTTGGGTTTAAAGTGTGGGTGCCTGGCTCAAGTAACTTACTTACTAGTGAACTCATCACAGTTTGAGATAATCATTATTAATGTTTTCTTCATCATTTCACTTTCAGCTGGACATGTCCAAAGGGGGAAAACAAGGGTGAGCTTCTGCAACCTCAGAGACCACCAGGATCTGATTAAACATTATGTGTGTGTGTGTGTGTGTGTGGGTGGGTGTGGTTGTAATATGTGGTAGTACAGACTCCAAATTATGTAGTGGCATTTCAAGGAATGTGATGATTGTATGACCTTTACAGTATTGTAGATGTAAGCAATCATTTTTATTACCATGTGATGAATCTGAATGTAGTAGTTGCCTTTACTCTGTATGATGACACGTTGGATATTAAAATAGTAGTTGGCTTGACTTTATCACATGTCTGGTCTACTGTCATTTCGAAAATGTTGCCTATATTATGTGGCGACCCTACCGGACAGCGCTGAACTTTATAGGTACAAAAGGAAGTGCTACATTGGGGGACCCAACGTGGTCGCCAGCGGCCATGTTGGCCCCGCATGTAGTGGCTTCCCTTCTACCTAAGTTCAGCATGGTCCGGTAGGGTCGCCACATATTGTAGTGGTGAAAGCTGTCTCATGGCGCTCTCAAGTGAGCACCTCATGCAAAACGCCCAGCAGGCAATAAGAGGGAGTGATCAGACCTTAGTATTATAAGACCATGTTCCATATCAAATGAGTCTGAACCCTCATGAATTTCTTGAAACCCTTTAATTGGCAATGTATCTGTAGAGATGCATTGTTTGCAAACATTGTAATTGACCCACCAGAGAGAGAGTGCGAGAAAATGGATGGTGTATCTTCTGGGATACAACCTCTAGCAACTTATAAGTGTACTTTGCCATCTGTTGGGAAAAGCCTGCACCATGAGGAAAAAAAGGAATCCAACATGGCTGCTGCTATGAAGGAGGTTGCGGCACCGCCGCTAAGAAAAATTACAATTTTTATTTCCGTAACATGATTTTGAGAGACAAAAAATTAGCCCTAGTGAGTGCATGAAGCATGTGATCGGACCAGCTTCTCAGTTCTCTCATGAAACAAATATTTGGAGCGTAATAATTGGCAATTAACGTATGTGTATCCCTGGAGATACACTGCCTAATCAGGGATATCACAAGGAAAACAATGACACATGGCATGATATCATATAGTTTATTCCAAGGGGGTAGTCACTCCTCAAAAAAGTGTACACCGGCTCTCTTGAGTTGCGGCTCTCCGCGGTTCTCTGCGGCTCTCCCCCGGCTCACCAGCAGGCTCACCCACGGTCTTATGGGCTCGTATTGACGTCATATAATTACGTCATATGATGAGGAGCAAATGCACATTTTGTAGGGAAAATCCCCGCCCACAGCCAAGCTCCATAAACGGGCTGGATTGGGGCAGGAAGCAAGCACATATGTGACACCAAGTGTGACACATGTGGCTAATTCCAAGCTAATTCAGCAAGTAATTCAGTTTAGCTTGCGGTTGGCCGCAAGGGCCCAGTGTTGGCCTCAGGTTGGCCTGGCCAAGCCTTGCCCTTGCCTCTGTCCCTTGTCCAAACCTTTGTTCAACCCACGTTCAACCCGCTCAACCCAAGTTCAACCTTTGTCCCCACCCAGCCGGTTGTGACTTAGTTGGCTCTGCGGCTCTCCTCGGCTCACCAGTGAGGGTGTACACCGGCTCTCCGAAGTGACTACCCCCTTGGTTTATTCAGTATGTATAGTACAAACATCATTTTCCATTGATAACAACATAATATGGTCTGATGGTGGTGATCAGCCCCCGGACACACCCCCTATAATCAGCTCTTATCACCTGACTGGGTGTTTTGCAGGAGATGCTCACTTGAGAGCGCCTTACTCATCTGTAAATACATGTGGTGACCCTGCCGGACCGCACTGAAGTTAGGTAGAAGAGAAGAGTCCGTCAAAATTAAGAATAAAACCCAGTTCTTTCGGAAAATCGCTGGAAATAGAATAGGGATTTTCTGAAAGAACGGGTTTTATCAAAACCGGGCTTGGTGAAACCAGCCCATATAGTTGCTTTGGCTTGTTCCCTGTCAAACAATCAAATAAGCAAACCCTCATTTCATGGCAAAACGACACGTCTGTGGTACCAAGTGTATTGGGGAAAGATTTTCCTTTCTAGTCACTCTATGTGCACTTCATTTACACTCTGTATTTATGTCTTGCAATTGATATTCAGGAACACAAGTTTCTTTGTCTCTTCTGCAGTTAGCCGACCCCTGTTCTCAAAAACCATCTCTCTGTCCCTAGCAAAAATCTGCTCACTAGGGATGGAAGTGGCCACTATGCCAAGCTTCTCCCTTGCAATTTTGGCTAGATGTGGAAAGACATGCCTACGGGTCTGCCACCACTCAAATGGGTCCTGCTCCAGATCCAGTACTGCCTCCTCCATGTACCTGAAATACACCAAATACATATCAGACCAGTAGTAAATTGCAAAACATTCTTATACAGTATAGAAGGAAGGGTAGCGCTGTCTGAGGCCTCACTATTCAGCACACAGCAGGTGTATGATAGCCACATGCCTGTTTGCCTATGCCAAGAGCCTGCCATTCAAATACAGGGGTTGGACAGAATAATAGGGCCCCCTGCAAAAAGCAGTTGAAATTTTTCATTTTTTTATTCGAAAACTGGAAAAGTTACAAATATGACTTTTACCTAGTTATGAATCTCTATCAGTGTACATTTGTCGAGGTATGCAGATGCCGCAAAAATCACGAGAAGGAGAGAGAAACAAAACACGAACAACCCCCCCCCCCCTCCCCCCCC